>JAQFYB010006526.1:0-12095 GCA_034694085.1 Pogonognathellus longicornis
ACTAGAGTTAAAACAAATTGCTGTACTCCAACCAAGCATCGTGTTTATTACACGGATAAATAAACCTTGGCTTTATTTTTAACAGTATTAACTTTAATACGAAATGGCGAATGGTTCTTTCATCATTTTCTCAAGTTTGACCCTAGATTATGCATAGGAATGTTGCAAGCGTGTTTCATTTCAAAATCACTAAGTAGAATGTGTAACGTGTGCCTAACACATTAAATAAATACCAATGGCCAATCAATTCAAAAATATAATTTAAGCATTACAGTCTAAAACGATAGTGACAAATTGCTTTCAACACGTGTCGCTTGTATAATTTTAAAAGTTACAAATATTTTCTTAAACTGTAATGAGAGTTGATTAGAAAAATGTAAAAACGCCACAATATTATTATATTTTCTTTTGAAAAATCAAAATTCTAAAATGTATAAATGTACGTACATTATGTATTAGTAAACCCAGAATCCGTGCTTGGCGAATGCATTTAAGAAAGTTGTACTTTTTTGTGTGGTGTAAATTCACCTGGCTATTTTCACTTCTTGCAATAACTGAGTACACGTGTTTGCTGGCTGGAGACTTGACAGAGTATTCTAGAATGCAATGAAAATGAAATGGAAGTTGGGTTGGATGTAATTATTTTAGAACAGGTTGTTTTTTGTACACGTTAAGAATGCAGATCGGATGTAATGATGGAAAGGATGGGAAGTGTATAATTGATTTTTTATTTGGAATTCCAAACAGCGGAAAATTCGGTCGTGTGTATCGCTGTAAGGACAAAGAGACGGGTTTGATATTGGCTGCTAAAGTGGTTACAACGCTTAGGAAGGAAGAGAGACGCAATGTTGAGCGAGAAATAGAAATCATGAAAAAGTTGCAGCATCCTCGAGTCATACAATTGTTTGACGCCATAGAAGATATCAGAGATGCGGAGATGTGTTTGATCCTTGAAATGTGAGCTGAAATTGAAATTGAATACATCTTTTCTGCACGACTCTTTCTTTCAGACTTTCAACTGTTCGTTGTAGGAGATATATTTGGACTGCAGCCAAAGAAATTGCATTTGGCACATTCTTTTCCTGAGCTCCATGTACTGTTCTTCGAGTAACTACGATATTGTGTAAAAGTTCTGTTAGCGTGGAGCTCAATAGGATGATTACTTCAAGCAATATTACCGAAATGAATGAAGCATTTAAAACAAAGCCTATATACCTAGTTACCACATTTTTTAAAAGAAACTGTTCCAAGTTCCAACTATGTTTATATAGACACATGAATGTATTAGTAACGTGTGGTTTTTTGTTTAAACGCACAATTTTATTTTCAATCTCCTTGAAGTCTGAAAGGAGGAAAGTTTATTTGTACATGCATTACATTTGCCTGCAAATTCGAAAAAAAACTGATGATAAGTGTTTTAATTTCAGGGTCGGAGGAGGTGAATTATTTGATCGAGTGATTCAGGACGAATTCATTCTAACGGAGCGTGCATGTGCCGTCTTTGTGCGTCAGATTTGCGAAGGCATTGAGTATATACATTCCAAGAGCATTTTGCATCTTGACATGAAGCCTGAAAATGTCATGTGTCTTTCTAAAAGTGGAAATCGCATTAAAATTATCGATTTCGGTTTAGCAAGATTCTATGACCCGTCAAGGAAACTCCAGGTTTGTTGCTTCTATTTGTATTTCATTCGTGCATTGTGACACGCTTTTTGTTAGCTCAAGCAGTTACTCCGCTTTAAGCCAGAACAATCCAATTATGTTCGCCTAATATAACAGTTGCCGACACTAACCTTCAAAAAACCTTCATTTGTGTTGGTGGATGCTCCGATCCATTTAACGAAGGTTTATGTTGCTGATGATATTCACAACATGAGTTCAGCAACATTAACTTTAATTTCCATACTTCCAACAAATAATAAGTCGCAGTATTAAAACTATTATAATTTACATGTTTCTTGGTGTACATCTTAAAACTTATACTTTTTCCAGGTTTTATTTGGGACACCAGAATTTGTTGCGCCGGAAGTAGTTAACTTTGACGAAATCGATTATAAAACGGACATGTGGTCAATCGGTGTCATCACTTACGTATTGCTCTCAGGCTTATCTCCATTTATGGGGGAAACAGATGTAGAAACTATGGCTAATGTAACCATCGCTAAATACGATTTTGATGATGAATGCTTCGAAGATATTTCTGAAGAGGCTGAGGATTTCATCTCCAAGCTGCTGACAAAAAACAAAAGGTAAACAAATATTACACTGAATACTGTCTTCGTGCCATCACGCATTCAGCTGTTTTTCCATACACTCATAAGCCGCCTTCATTTATCTTTGTTTATTAGTAATCTTCTTCTTGGCTTGTATGAGACATTTCTATGCAAACGACTGCGTAGTAAATGTTTTTCAATAGAACTACACTAAAGTCAATGTCGCATCCCAGACTGCTCTTCATCTTATGTGCAATAGTTTCTTGTAAAGTACAACTTAAACGCTATACTTCAGTTATATTATGATTATATCATTACAACTTTTATATCTTCGAGTCAAATACTGACTGAGTTGACTTGTATTCCGCTTATATTAGTATTACACTTAATGACGAGTATTATTGTGTAAAGTCTTATTTCAAATGTAATGGCTTTACGACGTTGTATATTTTTAATTTGCACTTGAATGACTTTTCCATTTCTATAAAATGAAATTATTGCATTTCTCGTATAAGTAGGTATCTGCATTTTAGCAGTAGCATATCGTACGTAGAGTTTGTAATTTAATGTGTAGTCAAATGCTTTGTATTTGTATGGCTTAAAAACTTATGTTGCCACACCAATGTTAGTTGGAAGCCGAATTTTTAGCTAAATACTATAATATAATATTTTATGTGTTTCACTGTATGTATAATAGACGCTGGAATGTTTCTGTTCTCTCAGTCTCTACAGTACTTTTTGTATTTTTAATCAAATTAATACAAATTAAAGCATTCGTAGTTCGCACATTGACATTGACTATTATTAAAACAGCTAACTAGGACAACAACTGAGAAATAATATTAAAAATGCGTACAATAGTATAATTTGGATGAGCGCAAAATAATTGAGTATTTGAATTGCTAAACTAAACGATTTAACTAATTGCTTGTGTTTTGATTTATGTTGCGCAGGGGAAGAATGTCGGCAAGGGAGTGTCTTAAACATCAATGGCTTTTGCCAAAGCCTCGTCCTAAGTCCCCTTCCCCATCTCCTATTAGAGATAGTAGTCCTTGTAGCACCGACCTGAGCTGTGTAGATATTGACACGGAGGAGACGGAGCTGAAAAGCGACTCTCCAGATGAATTAGAATTTAGTAAACGGAGCTCGGAGGACACATTTATCGAAAGTGATTCAGACAATAGCGATACAGTGCAGGTGGCTAAGAACAAGAGCAACAATCCTTCTCGAACTCTTCATCTTCTTTCTTCCGTTCAAATGTTGGAAAAGCGACCTAGTTTAGACCTCACGAAGGATCATCTCAGAGAATTCGTGTGTCGATACACAGATAATCCTTACATATTCGATAGTCCTCGAGGAATTATCACTCATCTTTGTCCCAGTGACTCTGACAAAGAGGAACATAACGAAAACAGTAGCTCATGTCTTAATGTCACACATCTTAATAAAGGTAGCTCTAACTCGACGAGTAATTCGAATATGAATAGCAGTAGTAGCAGTAGTAACCGCAGTTTGTCCCCGCTCTCAAGTCACGGAAACAACATTGATTGTGGTATTAACATAGTCAGTCAAATCCGTCGCTATTCCTATCAACTTCACGAAGAGCTTGAAATGATGAAGAAGCAGTGCAACACTCTTCGAAAATGCTCTTGGAGTGAAGTAAACGCCCAATAATCCTTAAATCAATGAAACTCCTCTGTATTATCGTTAGTGAACTGCAGAATCAAGGTGGCATTGTCAGTTGTTACCTACATAGTATTTCTAATTGCCAATTTAAAATATTATTATCAGCATCCTATACTTACAATATAGCTATAATGTAATAACTGTTTATTAATATTACAATAATTGCCATTTTGGTATAAGAATACAAATATTACACAATGTCATCCCTAGAGCGATAGCAAAACAAACAATGTACAGATATCTATTCATTAGTCGTAGAGTTAGTTCGTAATGATGTAATTTGCTAGTAATTTAGCATTTAGTTACCTACTTGATAAACAATTTTGATGTAGTTGTATACCAAGAATGAATTTACACCTGGAATTATAATACGAAACCTTACTATTACATTATTCCTTAAATACATGTGAACCTATTCAGGTAATGAAATGTATTATGGATAACCATATATAGCAATAATAAGTAAATTTGGATTGAAAACGAATATCATCTAAGAACAGGTACACCAAGCGTTAAGATTTGAGATATGCATCTGTTCAAGTTTTCGTTATATCCTTTTTTAACATAATTTATTCATTATTACGCACGATGTTATCAATCAGACTGTTCAATGCTGTAGCGTTTTAGTTCTTCTACGTATAGAGAGGTATGTTATTATATAAAAATGTTCTGTTCACATCGAAATAAAAGTCCATACATACGCAAACTACGCTTTATATAAATAAGGAGACAATCAAATAAGATTTATTTACCGAATGAATTGAGGAAGTTTGAATGTTTAGAAAAAATTGTCAAAGAACGTCAGATAAGGTATGTAGTGTAGAAAAATATCTTATATGATGGAATAGATAAGGTGTGGGTGTGTGCGTTGCTCCACACTTACACATTATATAAGTAACGTTACATAGATGGTTAATGGTTTACGTATTTGTATAAGAGAGATCTTGTTAGAAAGAATTTTCTCCATATTATGTTGATCAAATGTGAATTATTCTATATTGTACCACCACTTATCGAAACATTAGATTATCTAAAGACATTAATAAATATCGTTTGCATTGCATGAGTCAAATCATGTCAAAATTGTGATTTTCACAAATTAATTGTGTGCTAATGCTACTATAATGTAATTGTAGAAATAATAAGTTTGTATTTAAATTAATCCGTTATCCTATGAATGATGAGTGTGGCTTACATTAGATTCAGAATTTATATTCCTGTAGCAAAAAATAAAAAATCGTTTTATTAAAGTAATAAATAGCATTGTTAAAAATGGCCATTTTATAATCGCATGATGTAATATTGTACATACTGTCATCTTTACTACAAGTTAAGGGTTGCTAGTTTGGAAATAAACATAATTATATACATTACACATTGGCGAACGAAATGTTTTGACACAGGAGATTAAATGACGTATTACCCGAGTTATAAAATCTACTTGAGTATTGATGTAGACAACCTGAACTTAAAAATGCGTAAAATGAGGCAATGAAAAATTACCATGCAGTACTACTCTACTAAAATGGGACGGTTCATTATGTTGCATTTTTAATCCAGATTTTTTATTTTATGAGTTTCAAATACAGGAAATCTGTTATTGCATTTTATGTGGTCGTTTTTTGCAATTGAGTTGCTTTCAAAAGTTTGGCATGCTTGCATTAACTTTGGCGATGAAGTCGTCTGCCAGTTTCATACAAAAGGTTTGATAAATCATACTTATAAACTTTGAATGTGAAACACTATTATTATCAACAAAAATATTTTCGAGCAATGTCCATAATAATTTATTTGATGTGAATGACATGAAAGAATAGAGACAAGCGTAATTCTAAAATGTATTATAATGTGAACACTCTTTTAATTCATGACAAAATGCAGGAACCGGAGTCCTGGATCTGAGTGTCTTAATCATCCATGGCTATTTAATAATCGGGAAGTACGCCTTGATACTCGAAAATTAAAACGATATGTGGTGAAAAGAAGATGGGTGAAAGCGGTGAATGCTATAATTGCCATTCGGAGAATGTGTCTAAGACAAGGAATCGGAGATGAATGCTCGAATGATTTACTCTTGCTCAGTAATGGAATCTTTCAATTAACCGAAGAAAAGTTTGTTTCGAAATAAAAATAAGTCAGTTGCCATCCAATTTGCCGCAAAGTTTGGCTCACAATAGATACTAAGGAAAACACTAAAGACATTAACTGTATTTTATTTCCCTTTGGCCCTCGTAATGACTCCCTTATAAAGTAACATACTTTACACAAATTGCAAGAAAGTAAAACTCCTTTTATTTCTACCTATATATATAACTTCCTGACTTTTCTTTTCTGCCTCAAGCCTCACCAATCACTACCATTTGAATTTTCTGAAATATTCATTAACTATGAAATTATAATACTCTGGAATGAATGACAATTAAGGAATCATTAAAAGGAAAATTTTGTTTTTAAAGATTAATTTTTTTGTCTACTTCCAAAATTGGCATAATATGCTTCAATATATTAATGTTCAATAAGGGAACTGAGAAATCCATTATTGAAATGTACAACAAATTATTTTTATTATAATAATATTCTAGCACAAGATATTAAGTGCTTTACAAATGACAGTAATTATAACAATTTCACATTTTTAGTATATTTTTTTATAATTATCACGAGATAATATGCATACCATATGCATACCATATTTATTTTAAACGGTAATTTCACTGACGTTAGAAGACACCAAAATTTTATCATGGGTAATGAGTCGCAAGCAGATTTTCTTTCTCATCATTACCCGGGGTTAGGAATAAACCGTGAAGTGTTTTAACCTTTTAGCTCCTACTCATGCATCTAACCTTAAAATCGAATCGATGTCATTGCCATCCATCATTGAACTTATGAATATTTCAGACTTGGTTTTTATTATTTTTAGATTCTTTCGTCTTTACAGTTGCAGTACAGCTATAAGCTCCTCCTACATTTCTTGGCGAAGCACAAACTATTATTCACACCATGGTTAATGGTTATACTTTACTGCCATAAGCAATACCATGACATTCTACAAACCTGAACCGTTACATAAATAATTATTGCACACACCCTTTTAAGAAGGTTGTCACTATGTCTTTACAAACTAAGACTAATGACTTATTGAACTCGTGGTAGATTAACCTAAGAACGTAAGAAAGCTGTTTTTTATCTTGTTGCAAATATTTATATCGATTGAAACTTTTCCAAGAAAATAAGTGAGAAGGTGGAGATATAACTTATTATAATTGAGCAAAACTGTTTACGTATCACTAAAGCTGGATTACTGTCAACATTATCCACAGCACTATAATTTCACAGGAAAACAATCCGTATAAATTGTAAGTACCAATTCAACATTTATGATCCCCAAAAACTATTTGTAAAAGCTGTAATGTAGTTGGAAAATGTATTTACATTGAATGTTTCATTTCATCAATTGTATCTACTAATTAGATAATTCATAGAAATAAAATATGGGCATCATTACTAGGTAATATTCTATAAACTAGGGACTACTTCTATTTCTTATTACATTATGAATTTGCTTTATGATCAGTTACTATTTTCATTGTTAATCACAAAATTTTCGTAGCCATGAATGCTCTGTTAAGGAACATACTTTTATACTATATTTTACGAATCAAGTCTGTAACACTTCCAAATAGTTGTAGGCACTCTTGTAGTGAACTTGTTATTTAAGATTTGTGTTTAGAGAGTTACTTGATCTGGTATAGACTTAAAAATAACAAATTGAAAGCACCTATAAAATGAAGTGTTGCTCGTTTGCGTTACGCCTCTACAAACAAAGTAAATTGGTGTGAAATTATTTTAAACTTGAAAGTATTTGCTAACATAAAAGTGTAAACGTATTACAGCAGTTCATATCAAGTGCAGCCAATGCAATGCTGGCTCTGAATCTTTCATGTTGTACTCAACCATGAAAAACGTGGTTGATGAGTACATCATATTCAGCCGTAGGAATTGAATCTACGATTTGTTCCTTGAAAGCAAGGGCAATCGTTACGGGTGGTTTAGTACATTTTTCTATGCACTTTTTCAAGTACACATCATAATATCCTTTTCCGCGACCAAGGCGATGTCCCTCGGATGTAAACGCAAGACCAGGTACCAAAATCAAATCCAGTCCACCTACATTCAAACCAGCAAAAGATAATTAAACAAACACAACCACAATACGCATATTTCCTTCTTATTATTATTTCACCATCAATGATTATAATTATAATGTAAAAATAATGCATTAAAGATGTGAAAATAAACGGTAAATCTATACAATTTATATTTTAGTTACACGCATGAATAATTCATATACCAGATTTCAACGCATCTATCCTATTGTCATTAGCACTGGGTTGCTTAATGTTCCATTTTGTAACCGGCAAACTGTTGTAGTCTTCTAAAGAATTCAATTTCAGCATTTCCATGCCTTCCTTCGTATACCTTTCAATCAAACCATACCAAATATTTAACCTATAATATAATACACTTATAAACTTAAAAGTAGAAAATAATCAAATTGTAATTTCCATGTAATTCTATTTAATTAATATATTACCTTGGTACGAAACATTGTTTTCCACTCGTTGTGAAAATATCCTTCAGTATTTCTGCTGTGGATATTTCTTCATGGTCCATGCTTAAATATACACACACTTTTTCACTATTTCGGTAGTAGCTACTTTGCAACACCTAAATGCATCAATAAAGTATGTTGTCACGGAAATAAATATTTTATTAGATTTGTTCATGAAATGTTAAGATGAACAGGGACGTAACTAGGATTTCACTATGGGGGTGCTTGGTGTAAAATGATGTTGAGATAGAGTTACAAAATTCAATATAAAGTGGGGTGATTATATATAGTGGAACAAATAATTTTTACCGATCTGTTGTGATTAAAATGCATTCTTTGGCCTACACGTCAACATAGACCTCAGTTACTTAACCATACTTTAGATTCATTGCTAGATTTAATTTGAAAATAATTTTGATAGTTTTTGAAAGTGAAAAGAATCTTTCTGCCCGTTTTATAACGAGCTGTATTTTTATGGGTAATTTTTAAGTGGAATCAGTATACCCAATCTGTAGATTGGATTTCCTTTGTCAAAAGTTTTTGTGTATCAATATGCCTAAGACATTGTCACCGGAAGTGGAAATACCCGCAAAAGTTTTTTCTGAAACCGAATTCCGATCCAGGGAATTCCATCAGTGCCGGCCTTAAAATTTGTGGGGCCCCAGTTATTAGACACTTTAGCAGCAATATTTTGGCATTGTGGAAAATTACTTAATAATAGCATTAGGCTGTAAAGAACTTCTCAAATTTATATATCACTTGTTATACCCAACCTCTCACGTCGATACTATTACCGGTGACCGGAGTGAGATTTGAGCGCGGGTTGCCCAGGCCTAAGGCCGGCTCTAAAATCCATGAATGGTTAGTTAGAAGTTCAAAATATGGCTATTTTGGAAAGAAAATTTTCTAGTATACTCAATTCCGTTGAAATCCAAAGATAAGCAAAGCCTATTGGCTTAAATATTATACAGATATCTAAAATACAATCTGCCATAAAGAGAAAGTCCGATATGCAGAAAATAATCCAAATAAATTCATGAGGCAAAACCGGAAGTCCCAAAAAATCATTGTCACTTAACTGGATATGTCTCAGGCACTATTGAGTACCAGAGCCGTATTTAGGGGTAGTGGGCTTAGGGTGTTGAAGCCCCCCCCCCAAATTTTGGGACTTTACAATAGATGAGGTTTCTCCCGAAAACCAAAAAAAGAGGTTATTTTTGCCATAAAAATGGGAAAATTCTCAAAAAATGTCGCGCTTCATGCGATTTTGTTACAATTTCCATTGATTTTGACTTAAATTTGCGCAAATTTGAACCAAATTTGGAACAAATTTGATAAATTTTTTGCGCTAGGCACGACTTTGTTGCAACTTCCATTCATTTTGACCTAACTTTGTGCAAATTTGGGCCAAATTTTCAATTTTTTTCACGCTTCCCACGAAAAATTATATGAAATGTTTCATCAACGCCCCCCCCCCCCCCCATCCCAATGTGTGACCTGGATACACCTCTGGCGAGTAAAATAATACACAAAAATCTAAAGAAAAAAAAAATTTAAATGTATCGACTGAAACAGTAGCAGGTACGCTAGAGTATACGCTAGATTATATTAGGGGCCTGCACATTTTTATTGTAAGTATTTTCATTTTGAAAGATGAGACTCATGTGATATCACGGGATTGGATTATGGGATACGTCACCCATGAAGTTTTGCTACACTTGAAACAACGCCTTTTTCATAGAAAATACACCAATTTTTTACGCATTTTGGAAACTTTTAAAATTGGAGTGGAAGAAACATACGCTTGTAAATATTAAAAAAGTGTACAAATCGTGGGAAAAAAGTTTATCCCATGTAAGTTTAAAGTCCGGTGAACGCATCGAAAATGTCAGATGCATAGATTTGAGACATATTTCAAAAGAAAATTGAAGGGGACAAGCGGGCAGGTCACTTTTCAAAACCATAGAAATTTCCAAAGTCTTTGCCAACCCCTACATATTTTACAATTTTAAAAAGTAGATAATGTCTGTTCTTCAACATTGGACATAGGTCTATATTTCTCAAAGTTGAAGCCTTGTGATTTGTAAGATAAATTAGCCATTTGCATTTCATGAGAAATTTTTGTCATGGTTTATAAAACCTGATCCAGTTTATTCTTAAAGCATGTGGATACTAATTCTTTTATAGTCATATTAATCAAAAATTTCTGGGGCTTAATTATAGACCATTATTATATTATGTAATATGATGAGGTTATTTTTAGCTATTGATACATTAATGCTATTGCGTAATTTCTCACATTTTTTACATGCTACTAAATTCACTTTTACACATTTTGTGTATTATACAAACTGAGTACTTTGCAAAACCCATTTTAATCGATTACCCATACTTGAAAATATAAAGGTATACAGTCATTATTCCATTAGATTTGACTTCCTTATCGTAATTCCATGGCGTTAAGAAACAAAAGCTGGAAGTGTACATTACATTCTTCCTATTATTTTGTAACTACATCAGGTTACGAGAGATAGATTTCCATAATATTGTACCTACTTTATGAAAAAATCTTTTGAAAAATATATATATGACTTGAAACTTTAATTGTATAACATAAAATACTGCCATTCTCATTTCTCTTCTTAATCAGTTCCACTATATAATCACCCCATTTTATTCAATTTTTTCCATCCTTTTATATTCTTTTATCGAATACCATAATATGAAGAAATTGATTTCTGGGAAGGCAATGTACCAATATGATGTACAAATGCCCACGTAGCGCGAAAAATTGAGTTAATTTGGGCTATAATCAACGTAAAATGTATAAATTTCCCTACATTTTATGCAAAGTACCTTTTTATGGCAAAATAACCTTTTATTCTTTCTCAAGCCATGTATCACTTGTGAATAGAATTCATGACTTTTTCTAGGATTCTTTTTATATGGAGGGACAAAATCCAAATAGGAGACACAAAAGTCCTCTATCAGGCGTAGCGCGAACAAATTCAGCTAGTTGGGCCAAATGGAATCTAAAATTCATTGCATTGCATTTTTTCATTCACGCTCAACGCAAACTTTTTGCCATTTTTGTCCTCTTCGGATAAAATAACCACATTGTCAACTGTGTAGAAAGAGAAGACCTCATTTTAATTTTTTGCTGAGAATCGCAATAAAGGTGAAGTTTAGAGGTGGTTTAGCTGTTGTGTAGTAGTGAACATTAGCTATACGTAGCAATAACTACATTACTCCTGTATATGTGGGTAATACTGAACTTTTTAAAAAAACGTTCACATACATTAGTATTGTACTATGGTTTTCGTTGCCGGAAGATGTAAGACTTAGTGCTAGTATGAATACTTTTAAACGTAAGTTAAAAAAATTATACTTGGATAAACAGTCTGAATTGAGTGTACACTTTACTCAAGATAATGATGACTCCATCCACAACTATTCTTGTATTGAATATGTAGCCTCTGGGTTAATTTAAATGAATACTTGTTCTAATTGAATTGTACTTTTGTAAGTTATGATATTGTAACGACCTCTTAAGAGGGTGATATCATTGAATAATAAATAAA
>JAQFYB010006527.1:0-12093 GCA_034694085.1 Pogonognathellus longicornis
AATTTTAAATTAATTAACTTTCTTCATAACAGAATGACATATAACATCCACTTGCATTTGATTGTACAATAAGTTTTATTAAGTACCTATTGTATTTGTATTGCAAATATGTAGTCACTGAAAATTGAAAAATGCAAGGCCTTGGAAATGCAATTTAAGTCTATTCTATATTATAGCGACAGCGAGAAAAATGGAAACGAAGAACAGATTATTATTGTAAGTGAGACTAAAAACGACAGCTAATAATGGGATTTTGTACAGGTTATCCTCAACAAGTATTACGTAAGTTGAACAACGCTGTCGTAGTATTCTAAAATAGACAGTCTTAAAACAATATACGTGGAGGTACTACACTAATATATAACCATTTCCAGATCAGTACAATTTATTATGTTTCGCCCTATATTTGTGTTTGTAGCAGACTAGCAGACAGCTTGTAGTTAAAGTTATTATACTATACCTATACGCTTAAATATTTTTTTTCTCCACTCAAGCAACCTTCGTTTCTCTCCCTCCGCTCCCACCGATTCAGGATAAATAAATTATGACGTAGATAGGTATTCAACTTAAATCTTTTATTATGACCACGAATTCACGGGAGATCGGTATTCGGGAGCAAAACTTATCATCCTTGAAAAATGTGATGCACCAATTTGTAGAAGACAGACTTGTGTATAACTCATGGCATTATTGAAACAAATCTTACAAATGTTGGCAAGACTGATAATTCATGTCTGTCAAAAACGAAAAAATATTTTTTTTAAACAGCATGTGTTTATAAAAATCGCTGCCTCGTGTTATCTTGAGTATTTATAGGTTTGCATGGTATGGAGCTTTATGCAGTTTGCATGCTGTTATTAATAATAAATATTACTAACATTAAGTAGGTACGTTACACTAAAATACTTATAGACGTTACTTAATTTGAGTATGATGGCAGTCTCTCTTTTCAGATTTTTGTGCAAACTATTGGTAGAAAGAAGGGTAGAAGTAAGAAAAGAAATAGAAGTAGGAACAGATTTACGTACCTACTATTTGTAAAGTTTGTATAGAATAAAAATGTACAGATAGCTTCATATATACCCAATAAACGTTGCCTTACAACTTAAAAAGACATTTTTATTTGTTTGATGTAGCACAATTGATAAATCCGTTTTATATAAAGCCACAATGGTGAAAACGGTCTATACTATAATCTAGGTATATGTATACATACTATACTGTAATTCATGCGTTAAAAGTGCACTATGATTCAGTGATTGATTTGAGAACTACGAATCACCTTGTTTGTAGGATGAAATCCATTTAGTAAAGAGTGAAAGTTCAGATGTTTTTCTTGTGCCATTCCATTCTATCGTTGAGGGCTGTAAGAATTGGAAAATTCACCCAACCTTCGCAGTGGTTTCTAAAAGATTTCAATCAAATTAAGGATTAAGCAATGTACAATTGCAATTTGTGATGCTTATTCTACCAACCTGAAATCATCTTGTTCCAATGACCAAATCATCATTCCTGCCAAGCCTTTGGCCATAGCGAAATCAACCTAATGCACCAAAACAATTTTTTAGTTACTAATCCTTTTACCACTTAACTTTATTGTTGCAAACACTACTAAAACCTTTTCATGTGCACTGATTTCGTTATCGTATCCAATCCATTTGTCGTCATTGAATGCGTAAGGTATTTTGTAGTCGTTGTCGAAGGCAAATTCCCATTGGTTCAAGTTCGCCTTAATTTCCATGCAAATCTGTAAAGAAACCAATTAAAATCCAAAAATCCAAATTTGATGACACGGAATGGATTGTCAGATTGTATCATGTTTACTGTAATATACTTGGATGGTTGTACAAAGATGTTAACAAGATTAGAAATGCTTAGCAGAATGTACCTCGTAGTAAGCCATTGATCCGTCAGTCTGGGTGTAATGATATCCTGTGCCTGTACCTTGAGCTTCATCATAGAAGTTGTGCATTTCTCTGTAAAACAGTTTGTATGTTCTTCCGTATGCACCAACACCCATTGCAATTTTAGATGGAGGTGCTCCGAGTTCTATGAAGTACTCAACAGCCCATTGCTGAGAAATCATACAGAAAATTGAAACGTGTGTTTTAGTGATGCTTTCATTCGAATGAATAGTATGAGAAAATCGTTTCATTGATTACAGAAGACAACTGCTGATCCTTTTCGCTTTCCGTGGATTTGTAATACAATACACTCTGATGTCCAATTTTCTTGTCCTCCTCAGTTCCATTGCTGTACATCTTGAAATCGTACAACATCAAGTTGAAATAATCAATGTGTCTGTTATTACAATCACAAATACATAGTACTTATTAGGAAATAATTTATCGCTTCTTTATTTAGGGGTTTACCCAATATCCAATTGTCAATGGGCTAATTATGCCAACTAGAAATATTTTATTCTCCGATGTATATTCGAAGTCCCCAATGTTCAAAACTCCTCAACGTTTAAAGAAAACAATTATAAGGCCAAAAATCTTGATTTACTGAGGTAGGAAGCAGGGATGCAGAAAAGTCGCTACCGCACCGTAGTGAGGGAGGAGCCAAGACCATGCCTTATTAACAATACAAAAAGTTCCAGATATATAGCCATGCCCTCCCACCTACTTAAATTGACAAAGTGTATATCCCGCCCCCAAAACTTGGAAATCGGTCTTTGTCTCGCCCCCAAAACCTGGGAGGGGCCCCTAACTTACCCTCAAAACTTGTAATGCGACCCTAGCTTTACCCCCAAATCTTGGAAATCGGTGTTGGCCCCGCCCCCAAAACTTGTAAATCGGTGTTGGCCTCGCCCCCAAAACTTGGAAATCGGTGTTGGCCCAGACATTTATTACAAGTGACCCAGACATTTATTATAAGTGACCACCCCACCTGAATTAAATATTGGATAACTTTCTCCTAAATATAGGACCACGTAAATCACATGCTTATTCTTATGACTATATAGAGAGAGTATAATATATCACCTACTATAAAAGTAGATGAAATATTAATTTATTTATTGCAAGTAGTACTTGGCTATTTCAGGAACATCATAAGCCTCGTCGATGACGTTTTTACCGCAGCCAAAAGCGGATGTTAAATCCAACTTCCGACCTAAGCTCTCGGAAGCAACATCGAGAGCCTCTCTCAATTCCTGTAAAATCGTTTGTAGTTATGTTACAAATATAATGGTAGGCAAGAGCTGTTTAAATAAATAAGGTCTTGCTTTAAAGGAGGTATAGATACCTTGAGGAAGATTGGGAAATTTTGTTTATCTTCTGGCACGCCTCCTCTTTGAGTTGGATATTCCCAATCCATGTCAACTCCATTTAAATCATGTCTTTTTATAAAAGCGATTATGCTAGCTACAAACGTAGCACGATGTGCTGCACTTCGTGCCATAAGTGAGAATCTCTCTGATTCTTGATTCCATCCGCCTATAGCAATCAAAGTTTTAAGGTTTGGATTTCCTGAAGGGCCATCACGCAATTCTTGAGTTGTATTTCTCAATAGTGCTGAATAATTTCGAATAAAGCACAATTAATTTTTTACTTTGAGTTTGACAATTGACAATTGTAGTAGGGTGTCCCACTCCTGTGTGGGACATCCGGTGGGTAGATATCATTGTAAAGTAAAGTTAGTCATAAATAGAAGGAGATAAGAATACCAAGTCCCCCTTCGTTTTTCGTAGGGTCTTCTGGGTTCTCTTCTATTTCACCTGGAGCAAAATCCAGCCATGGATCTAAAGAATTGATTTTGTTGCTTGCCCTGTGTAATCCTGCAAAGGAGTATATGAGGTGTGTGCAGAGTGATGGATTAATGTGATGGTAATTAAACATCCCTTGATTATCAGGTATGGCTCGGTAGTGGGCCCATGTTCCCCAATAGCACATCATAACTTTCCCATGCTCATATTTTACTGTAGAGACAAACAAGGAATAAAGCTTCAAAATTATCAATGTGTCAAAACACTAAAAAATGGGATATGAGAAATTTTATTGTATTTAATCATCCAACCTCCATTGCTTTCTATATCCTCTGACGCTACCAACTCCGCTCGTATGAAAAAAATCCAGAAAACGGTCAATATTCCGGCTACTGCTCCATAATAACAAGTACCAACACAAGTTAGACAATTTAATTAAGTTAGTACATAATCAGAAATAAAAAGTTGCATTTTTGTGTTTTGTAACGCACAAATCGTATAACTTTGAAAGATATAATATATGTATATTTAATATTAGATCATGACTTGCTACTCTTCTCCTTATCTAGACAGCTACGGTTAGATTAACTTACTTTTAATTGCAACGCTCATTTTTATGCCTATGACACGACTACTGTTTCATGCAAATGTTTTGTAAACCTTATACAGTAAGATTATTCCGTTTCCGCGAACTTATCTCAGCTTTCTAATAAATAAAAATAAATTTTGTTTATTAATGCAGTTTGTTATTGAAGTATCTCAATTGGAATTTGCAACTAATTTGCCCCATAATCCTCCGTTGTCAATTGTGTTGGTGGGACTGCAGGAGAGAACGATATTGACAAAGTACCATTAAGAAAGATTAGATTAGCCCAGTATGAGTATACTGTATCTATGTATGATATGATATGATGGCTACTAGAGGATCTAGCCCAACCCGTAACACTAGGGTTGGGCCAACCCAATGTGCAATGGGGTTAGGGTTTGGTTCGGGTCGTGTAATTACCAAGGTCAAACGGGTTGCGGTCGGGTTGGGTCGAGGTAAAAAATTGTCGGGTTGGGTTGGGTCGACAAATTTTTTTGTTCGGTTGGGAAAAATGTTACAAAGTTCGAATTCACACGATATTATGTACTCCAAATCAGTAATTCAACCCAGTTTGTGAGAATACTTTCATAAAGTACAAAAATAGTGTTTAAAATTTTATTATGTCCGTTCACAGTAAAGAGATTTTTAATTATAACAAAAAGTGACTAGGATTAGCGTGTTAAAGAGCATTATATAGCGCTGCGCGAAAAGATTTCCTGTAAATCGGGTTATGGGGGTTGCTGAAATTGGGTGGGGTTGGATAAAAGATTGAATCGAAGGGTTAAGGCTGGGTTGGGTGGGTTGCCATGTTCAAGTTGTGGGTTAGAGTTGGGTTGGAAAAGGCCGATCCTTTAGATGTTCTAATGGTTACGCATTACGTATTAACGATGCATTATCAGTTTGACAGGTAGTAGGTATAGGTACGTACTATACCAGTAGTAGATCATTGATGAAATCGAGCTTCAAATAATCAATAGTGAACATATAAGTAGAAATGTAATGATATTGTTATCTATTATACCTAAAAGTTAAATGAAATTCAATTAATTGTACAAACCACTTGATATTAACGCAGCAGGTTTATGTCATGGACCATTTCCTAAATGAGTAATGAAATGCGTCATAATATATTATATGACAGTTTTAATTGACAAAAGAGTTGAGCGTCCCATGTAAAACACATTAAAAAAAATGAAAAATGAAAAATGAAAATGCCTCCGATGGCAGGACATGAAATTTGGCGTGACTATTCTTAAGAATTGGGGGTGCATGCAAATCATCTCTTGCAGTCGTTGCAGTATGAGCCTCTCTTAGAATGTGTTGTACAGTTAATTTTTTGTAACGTGATCTATGGAGCTATGGAGAAGTTGAGACTTGTGTCATTTTATAACACATTTTAAGAACGTACTCTTCACAACAGGTACTTTTAAATGATTTTAAAAAGTGTTTCAAGTCACCCCATCAACAGACGTTACTTTCTTATATCTGTTTTACTATAGTTTATTCTATAGGCATTCTAATTGTATCTTTGCCTAAGACTTTTCTTTCCCAATAACAGTTTTGTGCAATAAGGTTTACTAGAAATTTATCAATCTTCATTTCGCACGTTTTATATACTTGTATAGTCTTCAGTCTACAGAATATACAGGGTGGTCTAGCCATCACGTACAGTAGTAATACATGGGAGAGAAGTAATACATGGGAGAGACTTCTAATTTCATGAGCTTGCTGGCTTCGGAGTGGCGCATAATGCAGAGCAAAAACAAAGTGAAAGTTTCTCCCATGTATTTTTACTGTACGTAATGGCTAGACCACCCTGTATATTACATACCTACGTACATTTGATCTCGATACTTTTTACCTTTGCAGACTCAACACTTAACAATAATGGGGAATCATTAATAGGTACAAAATAAAAACTTCAACATAGAAATGTATTTCAATTTCTAAGCAGTAAAGTAACGCTAATCTTACAATAAACAAAGAAAGCAGAAGAAAAGAGAACGGATTAAGGGACACGTGAATGATAGTTCTGTATATCACGATCCTTAATTGTCAATAGAGCGTTAAGCAATAAGCATGTATTTGTAGTAATAATTAATAAATTGCAGTAAAACGGGTATAGAAAACTATGCAGACACTTGGGGTGATGCAAGAAACTTTTTGAGTGACTTGAGACAAGTTTTGTTTACCCTCATTTCATTTCCTTGTCCTTGGGGCAATTTCCCTCACATGTATACGCCCTTGATTGTCCAAATTGTGGTCATAATTGTTGATACATTTGTTGATACCACCAGATAACCTATGCAAAGTTTGCACCAATTTGGTTCACCTGTTCTTGAGTTACGACGCAAGAAAACCCAGTTGGAACATTTTCTGTGACCTCATCTGTGACCTAGGCCATGAAAGATGTGACCGATTGACCCCATTTTTGCCTGACACGTTTATTGAAACCCGTAGATGACATATGTGTAGTTTGAACCAATTTGGTTCATACGTTCTTGAGTTGTCGCACACGCACAGATACACAGACAGACAGACACACAGGAGAAACTAATGTTTCTAGGTAGGCTCTTTCCCATAATAATTATCACCCGCTTTCCTCTCTATCCTTCCTAATAAGTGGCTCCACCACTTAATAAAACGCAGAGTGCAGACCATGGAAAATAGTGAAATTAATACCGACTTAAAGGCAGCTCTCGGCAAGTTGAAATTATAATTAGATCGTGTTATTATTATTTTAATGCCTGAATGTATTCCGGTACTTTACACAGGATTTTCATTTGTGTACATAATTCATTCTTACTCTTCTTCCTCATTATAACAGATAATTTGCTCTCAACCCTTATACTTTCCAAGAAAGTGTTTGTCTGCGCCAACTCTCTTAGAGTAATGAGAATTACTGGAACATAATTGCATGTTGTGACGCAAGAAAGCTTGTGATTAAAGAACAATTTTTTAACGAGTATTTTATAAGCGCCAATTAACTTGTAAATAGTGCATAGGTATACCTAGTATTTATACATAATATTATGCGCATCATGGAATAAGTAACTTTTCCTTGATGATTATATAAAGAGTAAAAGTACCGTAAGTAATGTTGAATTTTCTTGTCACAATTAATGCATTCAATACAAAAGGGTAGGGTACTACACTTCGTAGCAATTAAGAAATATGCAAACGAATGCTTTCTTACTAATAATGACAACAGAATAATTTGAGACTAGAAAAACATCTTACGAAAATTCATAACATGAATAAATTTTTATTTCGGTAATTTTAATTTCAGGTTCATTAAGAACCTCGTGTGGGCACATATTATTATTATGATTATGGATTAAACAAATTAATTTCTTAAGAAGGCAAATGGCATTTAACAAGTGGCTTCGTGTGCGTGGACACAAGTCTTTCGGACTTTGTCAAATAAAGTTCCACCAGGGCAACTCCTTCTGTAGATGGTCCAAGCGCTGCCGTTAGAAACGCATTGATAAAAGATTGAACAGTCACCCAAGGGATCTGGATTGTTTCCAGGATGTTGGCAAATATCTGAGACGGGTGGTTGGGTGGTTGGAGGAGTTGTGGTGGTTGGGGGGTTGGAAGGGTCAGTGGTTGTGGGTGCAGGTGGAACGTATTCGCCGTTTAATACGCGGTAGATCGTTTTTATTAGAGGGAAAGTCTCTCCATTACACAATCCCAGAAAGTCGTCCGTCTCCAAACTCCAAATCATTCCACCTCCTAGTCCCATATCCACAGCCCATTGTGCCTACAATTCCATCACTCACTTTACTCAATTGAAATCACAAATCAAACTGACAGAAATACTCGTGTCACTGACTGTGTCACTCTTCTTTAAAATGACATTGCACTGACTAAACTAAAGTTTCTTGTGAAGACGAAACAGAATAAAATATCAAGTATTTCTGCAGTTTTACATATGGTTGAACCAAATTAATAATTAGCCAGCTAAGCATTTCTAAACACAAAATGTTTCCTTGTAATTTTCATCATTGCTTTAATTCTTGAGCCTCGAGTTATTGCGCAAAATTGCATCCTAAAGCTTCTTAGAACATTTTCATCAACTGTTGTTGGATTTGTGAGTTTGTGCCTCTATGACATGGCTCTACAGTAATAGCAAAGAGTGTAGTGTGAAACATACCTTGAGGGCGATGCTTTCAGGTGTGTCGTATCCAATCCAATTTCTTCCGTTGTAAGCGTACGGTGACCTATAGTAAGGGTCCTCCTTTATTGTCCATTGCCCTGGTTGACTTCTCTGACGTTCACAGATCTGTAAGAGTCAATTAGATAAGGCTTCTTTAGCGTGGGTATATTTACACCGGCAGGTTGTAATAAGAGAGAAAGTTTGAAATATGATCACAAATGAGGTTAATAAAGACACAAGGACAATACTTGAGCTTACTGGTAGGTAGATACACAATAAGATTACAAAATGAAGCTTACACAATAGCATTCAAATGCTCGTATTACATTCTGAGAACAATGCTGCGAGCTGTGTAATTTACAAAGGAAAGCACAGTAATGTGATGAATTTGTCATGACTCATGAGATTCAACAACATAACAAAACACATAACGAGGAAAGGCACAAAATATTTGACAGCACTACACGTATCAACACAAATTAAGGCATTTAATAGGAACTAACTTCATTATACCCCCAGGTACCCGGTTCTCTGGTGTACGGTCTGAAATTTAATTTTTATACAAAATGAATTTGCAACAACATTAAAATTTGCAATTTTTCCAACAAGTGATGAGAGAGTATATTATTGCGAAACAGTGTGCACCTACCCCGCTTCGATAGCTTGGCTGGCTGGAGCATAAAGGCCATTGACTGAAGCATTATCGAGAGTGAATCCGCGTCCGTATGAGCCCATGCCCAAAATAAGCTTTTCCCTTGGGGCGCCGTGAGAAATCCAGTAATTTATACTGTGGTTCTGTGGAGCACACAAGGAAAGACAAATAATAATGAGTTTGTCCATGTTTTATTAACACACGAAACGATATTAACTTAGTTTATGCACGATTATGTTAAAAGACTTCCCCGAAAGTCGGAAATGCTTCGCACTTTCCTGTCACGCCGTGACTTCGGGCTAAACAAATATCCTGCATAATTCTGAAAGGGGCTTTCGGCCACTTTAGTTTATGTAAATGGAACTAAATTAGGAGCTTAAAATATTAAGTGAATGAATTAGTTCTCTGCACATTAATGATCTAACTTACAGCAGGCTATGTAGTAAGTATAAAAGTACACACAAAACACACCTCTCCCTGTTAGTCTCTCCTCATTTTCTGCTTACAGCCTTTCTTTGTCACTGTGAACAGAAAGAGCATCCATCCGCTAAATGAAACTTTCTCTTAATATTCACAGAACTTTGACACAGTTGCAGTTCCAAGTAAACGCTGTGTTGTGTCTTATGTGGGAGATTGGAAGAGGTAAATGCTTGTGGGTGACTTTGAGATTAATATATAATTCTTGTATGTTCCTCTTTTAGGAATTGCAAGTTGCTGCTTTAACAATGGTCGTTTGTCTGCCAGAATTAACTGTAATTTATTTATTAACACGCAAAGGCTGTGGTTTGAAGGTTGTTGGATAATTAGATACAAAATTCCCCTCTGAAAGGTTTTGTCCTTTGATGTAACAGTAAACAACAAGTGCGGTAAGCTAAAGGTCTTCTACTACACAGAAATGGATTCAATATTCTTGTTTGTTTCTTTTAAACTGAAATCAAAGCGTGGCTAAAACAAAGTCTTTGTCACTTCAAGGCTTTGGGAAACAAGTCATCCATTGCTTTCAGTGCATTGGAATGCTTCCCATTGATTTAAAGTGTATTCATTCATTTTCTTTATGCTAAAAACCCCAGAAGCATAATAAATACCAATTCAGAGCAATTAAGATACACGAATATACTAACAATATACACTTTTACTTTGATTTAAGTGATATGATATCGTTGTGTTTCAAGCATGATAGTGTACTATTTAATTTCATTGTTATTTACAACAGCTCTTTCAAATCTCAAATGAAACACAAACAAATATAATATCTACGACTTAGATGTAAATGTAAATGATGCCAACTTTTGTATGCATGTATATCTATTTGAAGAGCTTCAACATATCCTGCTAAAAGTGATCCTGATTCACTTCCCGGCAAAGCGATTGTAAAATAAAGTCATTAGTAAATAGTATCTATCAAATGCCAAATAACCACAATGCATTGTACTTGTTGTTATACACAAACAAGTCTCCAGGAAATATACAAATTTGGTGCATGCACAAAGGTGGTTGCCTGATTTCCCTTGAAAGTTCATAAAACTCTATTGCTTAGACTATACAGAATATGAACTATATAATACCTGATTTCATGTGTAGTTTATATGAGTTAGCTGACAAAGTTTAGTTTTCCAAAGTAAAATGACGCACTAATGCTTAATCCTTTCCTACCCATAGTAGAGTGTATGCGATAAAACATACATTTGCTTTTAATTTAGTTTTAAAGGGATTTTTACCAAGTTGAGAAGGATGTTGTTTCCGTAGTCCAATTCAGGATTGGGAAAGAGAGGAGCGTGATGCCCCGTGAAAGTTTCCCAAGCACCGTGAAAGTCGTAGCACATAACATTGATGAAATCGAAATCTCTAAAAACATTGAAAAGTACAACAATTATAATCCATTGAGTGCATCACAATACAATGCTATCGTAATCGCAAAAGCTGTTGAAAATGCAATAAATTTGGATCAAAATCAATGTAAAATGCGTCAAAGCGCACGAGCACGAAAAATTTCCAGGTTTAACATTTTCATGGCAAAATAACTTCTTTTTTGGGTTTTAGGAGGAGTCAATTACCCAATTGTACCTTGTATACGGCATTGGAAATGTCCTTACTAAAATCTATGTTTTCTGCTGCGAGTACTTACTTTTATACAAGACAAGGGGATTGGGGATACTTGAAGCTTTAACTAAAGTTAAAACATTTAATGTAATTTCATTTTGACTTCGATCAGAATTGTTTGGGAAAGTCGATTTCCCTTGCTGTTGTGTAAGAAATAAGTTTCTTTCTTGCATAGCATGCAGTTGGAAAGTAAAATTAACTAAGATACTTAATACCTGCCTGTATCTCATTGTAAGTCGAGCCTGTAAGTGTAAATTGTGTAAGTATAAACAGTACACAGTATAGAGACCTTAACCTTTTTAGCAGTTCGCTTTATATTGTGATAACATGTGTGGCAAACTTCTATGATATTGGATTTCATTTTTTACTAAAACAACTAACCTAGAGGTATGTTGATAAATATAAACATTTGTGTACCTTCCAATGCTTGGAATATCGTAGGCAGTTTCGATGGTAGCTTGTCCAGCGGCAACGGCTGCAGTCAAGAGATATCCATGCCTATCGAATTCAGTTCTCATTTCACGAACAAGAAGAGCAAAATTTTGCTGGAATAAATAAATACCCCTTTAATTAACCACAAAAATTCACCACTGCTAATGTCAACATAAAGCAAAGCGTATAGTACGCGGTTATATGTTCAAAATAATTATCCAAACCACAAATCCCCACTTTTATAGATGTATAGAATATATAGAAGCATCTATTCAGAAGCATCGTATTAGTACTTACGATTAATACCATAATATATATTTATATTTGTTCATCCACACATGTATTGCTTACTATGATCCGATTATTGATTGAAAAATCTATTTTTACAGAATTTTGAAAAGCACTTGAAAGATGTCATATGAACGGATGGCAATGATAGCAGCAAAGAAGACGCA
>JAQFYB010006528.1:0-12093 GCA_034694085.1 Pogonognathellus longicornis
GACAGACAGACAGACAGACAGACAGACGGACGGACAGACAGACATAAAGGCTCTATAAGACCTCGTGAGGTCTAAAAGTATAAAATTCTCTCTTAGCGCGAAAAATTACACGAGTTAGGGCACTTTTGTGCTTTAAAAAACCTCTTTTTTGAGATTTCGGGGGTGGGAACGTGCCCTAGTACCCTGCCGCTAGATACAGCCTGGATGGTGGTACCTAATTGAAAAATTATGCATTCATTGCACCATACTACTTTAGCTTTGTATGCATAATGCAATAGCAATGCAAAGTGCAATATAATATCCTATGTCAGCTGAAGGCGATAGTATAAAAACGGTAAGGAACTTTGGGGCATCGTAGGAACCTGTTTATGTGTGTGAGTGTGAACATTATGTAGCGTAGCTCTGATATAGTGATGAAGATTATGTCATTGCAAAAAATGTGTGAGTCAGCAGTATTTATAGTTTATAGTAAACTGAAGAGGAAAACATTCCCAAGCTGTGCTTGAATTATTCTAACCCATCTGCAATTAAAAAGAGTAAGAACATTTATTTTCTTTATATGCACTTGTGTATAAGAAATACTCTGTTGCTTACTCGATTGAGCCGAGTATTATTCTATCTGGCAGATCTTCCAGTCTCTCTGAAACAGTTTAAGCTGACTTTGCAGCTTTATGTACTACACGAATGTTTCATGCATGCATGAAAGTAGAAGTTGGGTGTGTTATGTTGTAGTAGATCTAATTTCCCATACAGACTGTATTATACAAAAGTGATTCTGTCTGTGGTAGAAAGGTTCATGTATTAATGTTCTGTTCAAGCGATAAAGTCTGTCTGTTCACTGTGTTCTGTATGCATTAAGCATTGCACATGTGTGCTCCCACGCCAAAATATTTTAGCCGAGCGTTCTCATTCCCTTCTGCAGAGTATTCTTGTCATGTCATAGTCATAGTTGTATTGTAGTGGGCTTGAATAGGTAGTTTAGTAGGTACCTTCCGTAGAGTCTACTAGCAAATTGCATTTAAATTCCAGACAGAAGAGTGGGCGTTTCACTGTCCTTACTGTTGACCTATAATTTACATTTCATTCACTCTAATAAATACTAAAACTCATATTTCATCTTCCAATAACGACTTAAATAGTTACAACAATTTTTAAACTCATATTGTTTTCATGTTTGTCTGTATTGTTCAATCTACTACTAAACAAAAAAGAAGGCAATTTTCCTAAATAATTTTATTAGTTCTAATAAACAAATATTGCATAATTGTAGGCCTTATTTACACATCCAACTTGAGGGCAAGGACTGAATACACAACACACAGTTACAACAGTTGTAGTTTACATGGTCTAATTTTGACATAAAAATATTTTCAAACCTTCTTTGGTATATCTAACAAAAGTTCATTCAAAATTAATTTATACTTATCTTCATTATCATTGAATCATCTTTCCAAGGTTGTGTTTTTGCTGCTAAAAGTTGAGTAAAGGTTGTATATCCCCAATCATCGGTGTGATCTTTAACAGCTTACCTATGTACATTGTACAGAATAGTTTCTAGCATTTCTAGTGAAACATAAGTAAATACTCTAAAAGACCAAAGTATACGATACCATAGCCCAACACACAGAACGCAAACACACATTTTTGATAGCCATAGTCTCGGTAGTTGTATAAACAACATCACATAAAAGATATCTAGTGCAGCAGTGCACACGTCTCAGCTGCTATTTATTTCCTTTCGTGTGAACAGCAACAGCAACTGCAGTTTTTGTAAATATCATTATCGATTTTATACCATGGGATTGACACAGTTTGAAATTCAGTTTGATAATCAATCAAAATCCTATTTTCCTGGACAAGCCATCACTGGTCGAGTTCTTGTCGTTTTGGACAAGGAAAAGAAAATTCAAGGTATGTGTGTTAACAAACCATTCGTATAATACACACTTTAACATTCTTAATTCTTGTATCTGTATGTATACAAGAATATTATGTATACGTAAATAAGAGCTTACATACATACAACTCGTCCTCTACATAATGTAACTTAAGTACAGATAGTAGGTAGCTTAACTAGCTTAGTAATGAGATATAACTACGGGTATACTTAACTGATACATTACTCCCATTCCAAACCGCAGTAATAACCTTTACTTGATTGGTAAACTACACCTGGAGGTATTTTGGGTAGTTATTCACTTACTGCAGCGCAAGGTCAAATTGTTTCTTATTGTTAGCAACGAATCAGTAATTCACTAATATTTTATTTCTTATAATGTAAGTGCCCATCAGATACTTAGCATATTAAGTTTTTCTATGATTCCACATTTAATTATACTAATTACTTAATGGAGACTTTATTTTAATTTAGGATTCATAATAAATTAATGTATTTTTGTAAGTGTTGTCTCATTGTGGATGTTTTTAGGGTTGAAAATAAAATTTGAGGGGAAAGCCTCGGTGCATTGGACGGAGGAAGAGAAAGAAACGACGGGTAGTGGGGATAATCGGGAAGAGAGAAGTGTAACTCGTTCTTTTGATGACACAGACAATTTCTTTGATTACAAATACTACGCTGCTGGAGACGGTAATTCATTTTTATCCATGAAAACAATTCGTATAGTATAGTGATAGTGACAATACAAATGAGGAATAAAACTGGAATTGTGTTGAATTGAATGGACAGACAGGAACGATGTTACTCTCCCCCCGGGACGAAATGAGTACCCATTTCAATTTTCTTTGCCTCCTGGCCTTCCTTCGTCTTACAAAGGAGCTTATGGATCTGTGACGTATGAAGTGCAAGCTGTAATGAAGCGCTCTTGGAAATTCGACCATGACATCAAAGAGCAGTTTACGGTGAATGCTCTTGTGGACTTGAATAATGACCCTGTGGCTACACAGCCTGTTGAACTGAATAAAAGCAAGACATTGTGTTGTCTTTGCTGCGCAAGTGGACCAATCAGTGTTCTTGTCAAGATTCCTCGTAAAGGCTTCGTTGCTGGAGAATTTATAGGCCTTATTGCTGAGCTTAACAATATGAGCAATAGAAATATTTCCGCAGTTTCTCTTTCACTCGTACAGGTATTTATCATATTTACATATGGTATATGGGTACTTATGATGAGAAATGCTTTATTTTTCCAGTTGTATTTGTATTGTATATTAGATTGACATTTTGTCCTTTTTATTAGAATGCCAAGTTTTACGCTAAAGGGAAAACTAAGGAAGCGGTTAAAATGCTGAGTGAAGTGAAACGTCCTGGTGTTGAGCCCGGCGATAGTGATATTTGGCAAGGCAGTTTATTGCAAATACCGTCTGTGCCTCCGTCAAAATTAGGAAACTGTCGAATCATTGATGTGCAATATAGCTTGAATGTAAATTCTAGACATTTTTCACTTAGTCATCTAAATACTATAAATTCTAGCACTTTCTTGAATATTTTTATAATGTTTTTATACGCTTAGATTGAGGTGGTTATATCCGGTCCTGCAACGAACTTGAAAGGCTCTATACCAATAGTTATTGGGACGATTCCTTTGAAAGAGACTTTCTCTGAACTTATGCCAAGTAACGCAACAGCATACGCGGATGACCCTTATGCACCCTCAGCTCCTCCGTCAAATTATCCAGATTTACGTAAGTCTTTGCATTTAATGTTAATGCATAATGTCCGCAATACGAAATTCCTAATGTTATGCATATTAAAAATTAACTCACAAAACTATTTGTATGTATTTTCCACAGCGCCTCCAACTTATGAGCAGTCTTTCGATTTTGGCCTGGTGAAGCCGCAACCGAACTTGGTTGATAACATTACGAATAACGTAATTGATCAAGTCCTTCCTCAAAAGCCTGAATATGTACCGAATTATGTGACTTACGGTTGGAACTTTCCTCAAAAAGAATGAAAGAGAATGTCAATGTTAAAGTTGTATTAGCAATTAGTTGAAAAAGCGTTATTATTGTCTTCTGCAATGTATTTGTTAATTTTGCGAATATTGATATGGAATATTATTATGTAAATGTATAGAATTTAATAATAACTCTCACTCTCACTCAATGCACAAGTTTTGATAGAAAACAGTATAAGTAATGAATTATGGATAATTGGATATGGGTAAGTAATTGAGATATTATGGATAAGTAATTGAGAATGCTTACAGAATTACATTTTTCCCATTGCGACTGTCTATAAAACTGTTTATTCTGCTCGTAGAACAAACAGAACTGATTCTACCTCTAAAAATATATCTACTGTCTGTAACATTTTGTTGTTAACTGTTACAAAATACTATACTTACGATTGTGAATTTATGAATTGTGACTTATTAAGTAAAAAGTGACTACTTATAATAATAACTACAAAAATGTTACCGCAAAATAAAATCATGGTTTTGACATAATTTAAGAAGTATTTGTAATACAGTAAGACTGCATTTATTACCATCATTGGGTTCAATCAGGCATTAGATGTGTAGCTGACAATAGAGATAATAAAAAAGAGGTTGAATTAGATTTACATATTACAAGACTTAAAACTAATAGCTACATACTTATAGCTTCACCTATTTATAATTTTAGGAATGAATCAAGATACTTATGAATGAATGACTATAATTTTATCATCACCAGTTTATCAGCATACTTGTGTAGGATTGGAATTGTCACTAATCGTTACAATATTATGATTCACTCAAATACAAGTTCAAAAATTTGGAGCAGATAATAATGTAAAAAGTACAGAATTATTATAGGATTTCAGTTGAAGGGAGCATAGGCGTAGTCAGGATTTGGTTTCGGGGGGAGGGGGCAAACTCAAAACATGAGGTAGCAATGTGCCGATACGCCAGTGGCAGGGAGTATGGTTCATCAGGGGAATGAGTAACGATCTTCTGGGTCAATAAATTCGTATTGCCACAATCCACTGGAAGAAACAAAAATAATTTCTAGAATTAATGACAAAGTAGTGAGAAAATGAATTCCCAACGCAGACAAGGTGATAATATGTTTTAAAATAATACGTAGATATTCTTTTTATTTACAGAATGTTTAAAAGCGATTCAGTCTGTGTTGATCAAGTTTTCCTCAAAAGCTTGATTTGATTCAATTATGTGACTTACGTTGGAACAATCAACTACTATCCCCAAAATAATTAAGAATGAAGTCAATGCTAATGCAGATAAAGTTGTATTACCTAATAAAGTTGAGAAAGTGGTAATATTTTCTGCAATGTTGGTTTTTTGAGCATCGATATGATATAAATGAAAAGGATTTAGTAACAACTCTCTTTATGTAAATGCAAATATTTTGTTAGAGATTTGAACAATGATATGAACGCAATATAGTAAAGCATGGTAAAGCTTACATATGAGTGTTTATGAAATTGTTTTTTCTGATTGCAAAATACTAAATTACAATTATTGTGATCTTGTGAATTGAGACTCACTGAAATGAAAAGTGACTACTTACAATAACTAAGAAAATTTTACCTCAAAATAAAATCATGATTTTGAAAGTTATTTGTAATAGTCTAATAGTTAAGTTGCATTTATTACTAATCATTTGGTTTCAATCAGGCATTAAATGTGTTGCTGGCAATTAGGAGGTACATATAATCATAATAATATGATTTTCATTCTTACAATTTGAACATTAGATACATTAGGTGAAAATAGAATAATGTAAAAAGTACTATAAGATTTCGGTTGGATGGGGTGTGGTCCTTCAAGGGAATGTGCAGCAACCGTCTGGGTCAATAAATTCGTATGGAGTGTATTGACACAATCGCCTGGAAGATAGAAAAATGATTTGTGGCGATTAGTAATATGATAAAGTAGTGAGAAAATGAACTCGCACCGCTAACAAAAGGTGATATGTTTTAAGAGTGGGAATTGATACCTCTTAGCGAAGGTTGTGGTGGTAGGGAGATTCCGTCCATGAATGAACTGTTCTCCTGGAATGTGTCCAGCATAAGAAATGCAAAGTGCCTCCTGCAAAAAGATTTAGTATGTAAACACACATCGATTGATTGAAATTGTCTATGAAAATTGTTTTATGAAATATGCATTTTTATAAACATTTTTGGCTCACCCCATCACGGTATATTCTAGTGTCGATGCAAGGCTTCAAGAAGTTGCACATTGGCCATCTCTTTTCCCTTTTAGGCCTGAAAAAGAAACACACGAAGATGATTAACACATTGCGCTAATCGAATTAAAGACAACAAATATTCATATTATTTGTGCATTTATCTTACTTTTGGCAACAAGTGGTATCCGGAATCTTAAAACAAGGAAAGTCCATAGGTGGAGGACAGCAAGAGGGTTCACCGCCGCAAGAAGGCTTACAGCAGGAGGATCCACAAGATGGAGGACCACAAGAAGATTGACAAGAAGGCTTGCAACACGAAGGTGGACAACATGGGGGAGGACAACTTTGACCACCTTGACCACAGCTCATGAGGTTAACACTAATGCCGTTACCATTCATGCCGTTGCCACTCATGCCGTTACCATTCCTGCCGCTACCATTCCTGCCGCTACCATTCCTGCCGCTACCATTCCTTCCGTTACCGTTCCTGCCGTTACCACTCATGCCGTTGCCATTCCTTCCGTTACCATTCCTCCCGTTGCCACACGACGACTCTTCTCTTTCACAAATCACGACTGGAATGTTAACCATCTTTGGTGGTGGGTTAGATCTCTGGGGTGGAGGAACCACTGAAAATATCCAGATTTATAAATTGCCATTATAATTGAAAAGGATTCTGTGAACTTTTTACAATTCCGAGAAAAACTTACCACAAGTGACGCATTGTGGAGGAACATTCACTTTGATGCATTGAGACTCTGGCGGAGGCCTGGTACACGATATGACCACCTGTAAAAGAAAACGACAACCATGAACCTCAATTTCCCAAGCCCCAGCCTGACTGAGAAGCCCATGAGAACTGGATTTTTAAGAAAAACGATAAAAATGAACTTACCGGTGTAGCTTGACAGCATGCCATTTTCGGACGAAATTAGAATAGAAGGCTACAAGAGGGAAAATCCTGGAAAGGTTTACTTACTGACAATTTTGAAAACTGGAATTTGGAGAGAGAAATTATTTGCGTCCGAACTCTAGAGAAGAGAATGAGAAAATGAGACGATTTTCATTTCATCCTGCTCAAATCAACACAATATTGTTATTAAGAAAATCATACAATTCTGAATTTGTTGACACGGTTACCGGAGTGGCAATATATTTTTCATGATTTTTATTCAATCTCATTCCTCTTCTCGAATGTTTGTCTCAAATAATTATTTCATTATTTTTTGTATGTTATTTAGATTAGAATATCATAGTATTAGAACAATTATTATTTCATTCTCACTTTCTTCGTAAGTTGGGATGTTGGGAACTTCCTATGTAGTACTTACTTTTAGATAAGCACTAAGTGTAATATTATTGTCATTAATTTAGTTTTTTCGCTATTCGGCTCATCCAAATCAAAATTTTACAAATAGAAATACACCATTATCATAATGAGTACTGTAAGTAATCTAAACAATATAATTAATAATGCTCAAAAAATGCTTGTTGAAATACATAGTATGCGTCCCAAAGGTTTATATTGTCCAACCTTGTTCATTGTCGTCTTAGCATAATATATGTAATTTATTTTATGGTCACTCAGTATAGCGGGGGTGTCAACTATAGTCAGAATAATGATTACACTCAGCAGTCAAGACAAGAGTCAATGGAACAGGATGGAATTTCGGCAATTGTTCACTATAGCGAAATGCAAGAGAAGCTCTTGGCGAATTTGAGACAACAATTGGGGAAAATCCGAGATAGTGATGGAAGTGAAGACAGAAAAATAAAAATGATTCCAGCACTCTCAGGTTATAATGGACAACCTCAGAGTCATAGTCAAAGATCGTCAAGTGCCTTGGCGTTTAAAAACGTAGGTGCAATGGCACAAACTTCTCTGATATTTATATAACATTATTTACAATTACATTTACAACGTACTCATTTCTTTGATATTATGCCGGAATTTTTAGGCTGCAGTTGCAGCTCGTAAGTTGCCATCAATGAATGTTCGCAATTCTAAACCAAATAAACAGCCGCACCAGAATCCGAAGAGAAATTATCCTCGCCCTTGGGCCACGGAAAAAGCATCTACTTTATCAGTATCTGCGGACAATAATAACAATATCCTCAAACGTGCATTTCGGCCACAGGTATTTGTCAGTCAGGCTTCTCTCGAGTTTTTATGGATGATGAATGATTTTAAACTTTTTTAATTTGTATGAAATATTTGTTAGAAAAAGGCTTTGTTGAACACTCAGAAACAATTTCACTCATCCACATTGGAGCGTCCACCACTCCCAAACCAGATAAGAGCCACATATATGGACAGCTTTGCCATGGATCCGTTCCACAACCTTCGACCTGTTTGCACTAATTGTCAAAGCCCCATTGTAATGGTTGGAACTCCAAATAATGGAATGTTCGTGAAGGCAGTGCATGATGGAAACAACCCTATTTTTCAAGAAAATATTCATTCTTTCTATGGGCAACAGGAACAAGAGCACCAGGTTATCGTAGCTGCTCAAAATACTAAAACACACTCCAAAAATGAATATTCTACAGATGTGTGGAATACCGGAAATGATTCTATGGAACAAAGTATATTTGATATGCACGGAGCACAAGGGAACTTTTTGGCCAACAACGGTGTGGTATTTCCTGACCCGCAGGTGACTAAATATATTAAGTATGTAATATATATGTAGTAAAAATTTTAAAACGTGCTGACCATTATTTGTTATAGAAGAACAAGCACCCATATTTAATGAGGATATTAGAAAAGACAATTCCTGGCTTTGGGACGAAAACAGTAATCAGCTACGAAGCTCCAGAACCACCTTCACATAACAATAATAATATGACACAAAGTAGCCAATGCCAATCTTACAAGCAGTTCCATGAGGATAGCAGTGCAATCGCATTATGTCGCACAGCCTCTCGTGGGAATCCAATGATCACAAGACCGAGTTCAAGAAATAACAATTTGAGTCAGGAAGGTAATTTTCATCGTCCAATGATGATAAAACCCGGTTCAAGAAATTGTAATTTGCGACAAGAGGATAATTTTCACCGTCCAACTATCATGAAACCCAGTTCCAGAAACAGCAATTTACGACGGGAAGGTAATTCTCCTCAACGAGTAAATACTGGAAGCAGGAGAGATTTCGAAGAGCTTGGACACTGTACACCTGTTACTAAAATGACATCGAATTGCATTGAACACCAAGAATCCATGATACTTCTTCCTCGACACATTAACTCCAGTTTATCCCTCGCCTGGTCCCATAGATCTGTAAATGAAGAGTCCAAACCCTACACCTTCGTGGCCAAAGAAGAGGTGAACTACAGAAATGAAGATGTAGATTCAAAAAAAGTGGAGGCTGACACTTTCAATGGCAGGTCAGCCGAAGTAACTTTGGATAATACAGATGAAACTGAAGGACTGGAGGATGTCGAACGAGCTGTGACCTACCAAGTGTTTACTGATCAAGATGCAACTGAAAACGAAAACTCTGCCAACGAGGATAACTGGAATGCATCTGCTCCACATGCCGATGATGAAAAGGAATTAATCGTGCATAGCATTGAACGGAAAGAGCCCAACGCAAATACGGAAAATGCCACACAACGTAAACGTAAATGTAAAAGGCGAAATCAAGAAAGTTCTGGGGATGAATCATACGGTAGCATGAAAGTGACCCGAGACCCGAAAGAAGACCTGATTAAGAGAATTGACGAAGATTTTAAATCTTATGAGGACATGTGCCGACTTCAAAAGATGTACGAAGAAGAGGCAAATAATAATTCTTGGGACGAGAAAGACGAACAAACTTACAGCAGCCACACTTCACGAGGAGATGTTCGTCAATCAGAAGCAATCAAATCCGAGTCAAGATCTAGACCATTGTCAGCCAAAACAAAGGACAGTCGAAGTCTCTTACGACAACGAAAAACACTAAAGAAAAAGCGAATTGATTCATCAAGTGTTTCGGTAGAATCGTGTCGGATCAATTCATCCGCGAAACTTCCTGTTGTCAAGAAATCCGCCTCGTGGTCAAGTCAAAATGGCGGATTAACTCAGAACCCTTCTCAACCGAAACGGGAATGGCCTCCGTTGGTTATTCAAAAATATTTTCCAGAGGTTGATAAAGTTCTGGAAGAAGCAAGATCGCTCTCTCCGTATGTGGATAACCTTGACAAATTGTTCCAGGATCCCATACCTAAGGAGAAAACAGTGGAAGACAAAGTACCCTTTCTTAATAGCAAATTGTCGAAATTTCCCTCATGGTTTCGAGAAGTTGAGCCAATAAGCAAATTAGGAGAGCATCTGACAATAAGCAAAGCGTTTCATATAGACATCAAACCAGGGGTATGTTTTGAATCTGCTTTAAGTAGTTTTTATTTTACGAACTTATTGTTAGTCTAATGATTGACCTTTCAACGTATCAGTTTTAAATGAATTCGATTTTAAATACGATTCAGCAATTTCGATGCGAGGAATTGGAAAAATTCGTTTCGAATAGCGTTGGGGCCTTTAATGAGCGATTGGAGTCGCAGTCTCCTGTGAAAACGCCGAAACTTCAGAAACAAAATAGTCCCAGCAAAAAACTATTAAATGTGGAAGAGAAACCTACGAAAATACTCAGAACAAATACAAAATCTGATCAGGCAGAATTCTCAGATGCAGAAAACGTAAGAAGGATCAGTCAACTGATTTCAACCACAGCAAAGGTTGAGAACACCAAAAAACATTTACAGAAAAAATTCGGCGATGTATTATCTATCACCAACAGAAAGGCTGTGCTGAAGGATTTTGAATGCAGTCCATCTCACTTCGTCCCAAAAGTTAGCACCGTTGCTCTCAAGGTGCTAACACCGATTAGGAATAATGGCTCAGCCATTCTATCGCATCAACCAGCGGGTAACGAGACCGTGAAGACCAAGGAGAATAAGGTGCCTAATGGTCTGGCTGCTGGAGAATCCTATGGTCGGAGAACGCTGCGAAATAAAAACATGAGTATGATGCAGGCAATAAAAGTTAAATCGGCAGAAAGAGTACGGCAACTTTTAGAAGGGAAGATTTCTCCTGGAAAAACGTTGACCTCCCAAATAATCCAAGATATTCCGAAAATTGATCGCAGTAAAACTTATTCCATAATTCATAATATTTTTATTGAGTTTTATAAAGAAAGTTACCTAGTTCGATTAAATAATAATATATGTATGGGGTTCGACAGAAAAACTGAAGCTTTTGTTGGAAAAGCCGGAGCTGTTCTCAAACATATCTTCGAAATTAAATTCACGGAAGAAGAAGCAAGTAGAATCATCTGATTCTGACGAAAATAATACAAAATTTGAGATGAGTGACAGACGTTCTCCATCAAAAAAGGAGAGTGAAACACTCAACAGACCACAAACTCGCAGAAGCGAAGTGAAAACGAATTCTAAAGTTAAAATATCTACCTCGCGGAAGAAGGTCAAGGCAAAGAAGGAAAATAAAGAATAAGAGATCACATTCAACATTATCACATCAGGCAAAAATGGCACAGAAACACTCATAATCCAAATGAAATCACAAAATTGATAGTAACCTACTATAACATATAACTAAATACAACTAAAACTACAACTAAATAAACGTTACAGCATTTGTGCCACTCGTATCACTCGTTTTTACTTAAAATATGAATGATTGATGAGACTTCAAGAAAATGTAAAACTCTTGAATTAGCTTAATTAAAATTCACTGTAATAAAGCACCTTTGAAACAAATTGAGGTTATGTTTTAATTCTTAACTGGTGGTTGCACCCATTTTTTACCACCTCGGAATAAAACCCCTGATTACCGATTAAGTTTATTGACATGGCATAGATATTTAATAGTATCAAGAGGACGTATCTAGGATTTAGCTAGCAGGGGTTTTTGAAAAGTAGACGGAATATTTTCCCAAAATGCACTATAATAAATAAAACCTATAAGTCAAAAGTTGTTTTAAATAACAGTTCTTAAAC
>JAQFYB010006529.1:0-12090 GCA_034694085.1 Pogonognathellus longicornis
ATTTCATATAGGTAATAACATTTTGTCATGCATTTCCAGCTAGCCTCCCCCAAAAAGATATCCTGGGTACGGCCCTGATAGTATAATCAGTACATGCAGACATGATGTAAGAAAATAGAAACTAAAATTGAAAGTCACAATTTGTAAATTAATTAGAGAATCAATCCATGCACTAATGAATACACATATTATGCGTAAATGTAATTTTAAACAATAATGCAAATATCGGTCAGATATGTCGAATAAATTTTCCAACATAAAATTTCATGGCAATCCGTAAATAAGTAATCCAGTGTTAGTTATTACCCTTGTGGGAATATAGTCCCAGTAGACGGGGTAGGCTGCAATACACTGTAGTGAAAGTTGTTCATACTTATTTAGTTTTCCGTCTCCTAATCCCTCAGAATTACCAAAAATGTGTATATTTGGTTGTGCAGTGGCTTCCGGACATGTAAAGTTCCAATCTTCTTTTTCGTTCTGTCGTGTCTGTTGAGCTGATTCAGGTATAAAACAAAAATAAGTTGTCAAAATAATTGCGATAATATTTTTGCACATTTTTAGGACACAATGGTACTCAAAATGTATTGTTCTCTTTATGAAAGTACAAACAACTATAATTGAAGTGAATAAAAATCCATCATCGCATTCATGCACATTTACAATAGGCAGACCCGTGAGGGAATTGATTACAGGTAGGCGTTTCGGAAATTCAATAGTGCACTGACCTATGCTATAATTAGTAGTCAATAAAAACGCCAGATTATAGTTATGTGCCTACTTTGTTTTCTCGTAGATTGTGTTGCTAAAATACTCTATAGGCACTTTCGTGTCTCGTAGAAAAGTTGGAAAATTGGACGCTAAAATCAAATATTATGAACTTAATTGTAAGTTAAATTGCCGTGTTTGGTATACAAGTGTACATGGGTAAACCCTATTTCAAATCACAACAAACTTTTATAATTAAAAACGTTTATTTGACAATCAAGACATGTCCATTTGTGTTTGTTTTAACACTAAAGAGAATGTGGGTTTTAGAAAAACGTAAAAGACGGTGGTTAGGTAGCGCCGTCCCCATGTAAAAGTGTAGGAAAAAGTGTACCAACTAGCCCCAAATACAATGGCGCGGCACTAAAATGATTTAAAGACTAGGCTCTTATACATGGTAAGGATTTGGACTTGCTTGTCAAATTTGAAAATTTTTGTACGCCAAGAAATCTGATCTAATATTCTGAGCCTTGGATATAATGTGTAAGGTAATGTAGCCGACCTATACAAAAATTCCCAGATTTTTGAAAAATTATTTAGAGGGCACTTCCTATACCAAAACAGAAAAAAATCAATTTCGCCTGACAGCGTGTGCGCACCACGGTCCCTTTAGTGTTAAAGAGTATAAAGTCTAATATTATACTATGTTAGTCTAGATATATATTATACCACGTGCTATTATTGCATATAAAACGGGATTCTCAGAGTAGCAGAGATCACCGAGATTTTTAATGCATGTGAAAGTCTAATGTCCCACCAATCCTACCCAGTTGACAGAATAACCCGAAATTACCCGGTTTTGAAGTTATTAAATTTCAATAGTCCAAATGATACAAAATTAATTACCCAGGTAGCATAATACATGCTGTGAATAATATTTAAGTTGTTCTTTTTTATATAGATATTTGTTTCGACCTTTGTGAAGGTATATAAAGAGAAATTTTCCACATTTTTGGTAACAACCTATTTTTTCCGATTTCGGGAGAGGGAGGCAATGACCCCTTTGCCCCCACTAATTACAGCCTTGAAATGATACAATAAATATGCATGCAATACCTTTCTTCATACGATTTTATTGGAATATTACACACTCAATCAAAAAATCATGAACTAAAGTCACATTTATTTTTAATTTGCAGTTGCAGTTATCAATATCAATTATTCTTCTACTTATATATCTGTATTAGAGTTCGATTTCTGGTAGACCTATGGGAAAAGTTGGAGTAGTTTGATCTGCACCGTCTCCAGCTGGGTCACAGTAACACATGCAAACTATTCCAGCAACTCCATCTGTAGTGGCTGCAGGTTTTGTACAACCGCTTGGGTTGTTGGCACATTTTGTCTTGCAAATATCCAGAACATCCTGGTCGTTGTTGTCTAACGAAGCCGGAGGAGTATCCTCAGTTTTCATTATCAACTCACAAACATTTGGAACTCCAGCCTGGGAACATCATAGAACTTAAAAGTTATCGAAGCATTCAATACCTACTCAATATTTTAGCATTTTTCAATTATTAACCCGAAATCATGAAATTAAATTACCCATTCGTGTTTATGATGGCATTGCATTAATAAATGTCGACACTTATGACATTTAAGTTATACTTTATAGCGTAAAAAACTGTAATGAATTAAAATCTTCTCGGTGCATTACAATATTTTATGCATTTTTAATGTTCCATTCTGTTAGAAAATAATATAAATACTTACCGGATTGCAAAAACAAGCACCAGTGATTAGGTCGCAAGTTCCCCCATTTCCAGGCCGACAGAATTGGTCACAACAATGGGGGGTAAGAGCAAAAAGGGAGCAAGGCCTAATGAGCAAGCTGGCTGGTAGATGTTGCAACTGAAAATGGACAATAATATGTATCTTATATATTAATTATCAAAATACTAATCCGTGAAACATTTTTCATTAATAAAAATAATCTATTGTTCCGGGAAAAATTATGTTTAAAAATATGCGTCATATTTAATGAGTTTTACATTCAAAACAATTGTTGTAAATACTCATTTGTAGCATTATTTAAAACACATCGCAAATATAAGTATTAACAATACTGTTGAAGTAGCATTTAAATGAAAAATTATTTACTTACCACTTTGTGTCCGTATTTCAATATATTACCGCAAATAAGATGACTAGGACGTGTTTCACAAATGCCATGATCGATTCCATTGGTTATATTGGGGTCAATGGCAGTATAGTTGTTGATTAATTGTTGTAATTCGGTTAATGGTGGTAGTAGGTCATCACAGTGGATTGCACTTACAAGTGACAAAAACAACAACGGTAGAAATAATTTAGTCATTTTTTAATTAATGCTTTTCGCTTTGAAATGGATCTAGTTATACTTTAAGAGCCAACAAATGTCTGGACAGTGATTGAATTTTTGTGTAGAAATATTTGAGTATTCATACCTCGATTTTTAATGCATGTGGCAATATAAGACTTAAGACGAGTTAAAATGAACATCGCAATCCCATTGAGGACTTAAATGTTAAACGCGGTACCTAAAGATGAAAGATTAAATCATAAAATAATTGTTAAGTAGGTAATATTTTTAGCAGTCAATGCCTCGGTGTAAGTAATGTAAGTTATATGTGCGTAGCAAATTATATTATATATTCCCTTTAAAAATACATACGCATTATTTTTTATCAAAATTGGGGGATAATACCGTGATTATTCTTTAGTGTTTAGTGAGATCACATTAGGCATTAGTTGTAAGTTGTTCCCAAATTCCGATATATAAATACAATGGCGTAGCCGGGGGGGGGCAATTTCCCCTCTCCCCGAAATCCTGAACAAATAGATTTTTTGCCCTGAAAGGGTAAAAAATCGCGAAATTTTTGGCGTTGGGCGCCAATTTTATGAATTTTATGTTTATTTTTACCCTTGCTCAAAATTCTTGCGATTCGCCAAATAAACTATCAATGAGCTGATATATACCTCATGTTTTGAGTTTCCCCCCCCCGAATCCAAACCTGACTACGCCCCTGTATAAATATATTGGTCTATCTAAATTGCTATACTCTGTAAGCTATAAGAATATAGAGGAAGAGGCAATAAACCTTTGCCATTGCAAAAAATTTTTATTAACTACAAACTCTAAGGCAGGTGCACAATCTGTATTTCAGTGGTTATATTAGGAACATCATGACATTTTGGCATGTATCTGTAAGAAAGATGGCATCAACTAAAATAATTACAATTGCATAATCACTGATGACCAAACACATGGTATTTATTATGTTTTAATTTAAATAATACAATAATACTTCGTTTTTCATATCCATTTTTATTATATGTTTATTATTATTATTTAAATGTTTTTCATATAGGCACCTGGAGACATAATGTGTTCGTTTATTGATGAACGGTTTATCATCAACTACCAAAGCTGGAAGATCGAGACGTAAATAATTTCGCACGTTTATAGATAGGTAATTTATCATAGTATATTATAATGAATTAATGAAATCTTGTTACATATTTGATAATCCATTGCTCAAGCTCAATGTATCATGTATGTTCCGTTTGCTTTTGGTCTTTTCCATTCATCAGCTCTGCCGCCAAGTGTTACATACTGGTTTGATAAAAATACCAAGTGATAAGAACAGACACAATAAATTTTATATTGGACTGACAGTTGACTCGAGTATCTGAATTGATCCTGCATGAAATAACATCTTTCCAAACAGCATTCATAATAAAGAAACCTGCTTGAAGATCATGTACATAAAAATTGTGTGGTTACAGGGATATTAACTATGAAAAGTTATGTGTATGTGTATCACATTGCATTAAGCAAGCAATAAAATAATACGTACACAATCCTAACAGAGCAAAAATAATTTTCTGTTTTCAGGCGTTCCAAAAAAATTCAAGCCCGAACAATTTGCTTGCATTCCTAATTTAGCTTCATTTCATTTTTATGATTTATTTTAAATAAGTCATTGGATTCAAATTTTATTTTGACGCATAGTGGACGATTGTTGAAATTTAGAACGCCCATTCAAGCACAGAATTTTTGTCTCCTAAACCATCCGTTTTTACAAAAAAATTTGTAGAAGTAACAATTATTTTTTTGACTCTTCTTTTTACACCTGAAAATCAACTGTTGAATTTTTCTGATTTTCAACCCCCGTCAATTCCAACAATTGACTTTTCAGTTTTTCTCGCATCTCCGTCAAACATGACTACTCCAAAATACATGGCATTATTTTTTTATTACTCAGTCAACAAATTCCACAAACCAACATTAGAATATGGGATTCATAAAACTACATCGAATGTCCTTTGAATGACCCTTTTACTGGGTAAAAAATGGGATGGTATTTTTTAGGTTGATTTCAAAATTAATTCTCAAATTTAATCCAAATTTTATTTGTGTACGAAACTATCAAAATTTGAGATCCTTCCTTTGACGATTGGAAGTGGGCCTGTAAATTTTTCAAACAACATGAGGCCCTTGGATATATGTAAATTCGTGAGTGTGGCTTTAATATGAACAAATATTCTACAAAATAATGATGCAATAAATATGCCTTTTTTGAATGCTTGTCATTTGTATTTTATTTGAACATCAGGTACATTACACACGTTTTTTATTTCTGTGACTTAAAGAAACATAATGGTCTATAGCCAGATTTGTTTTTAGTTTGCAATTTTAATTATCACTATCAATTAAACATGTACTTATGGTCGAAGTGGATCTGCTACTACTGGAACAACAAAATCAATTAATGGAGGGCTTGGAGTGTTTGCATCTGGACCATCTCCAGCCGGGTCACAGTAGCACATGCAAATTGTTCCAGTAACTCCATCCGTGGTGGCTGCAGGTTTGGTACAACCATTCGGGTTGTTGGCACATTTTGTCTTGCAAATATCAAGAACTTCCTGGTCGTGGTTGCTATTCGAAGCGGGGGGAGTATCCTGAGTCTTCATTATTAAATTACAGACGTTTGGAACTCCAGACTGGGATCAAGATCAAATTTATTCATTATGATTTACACTCAAGATTCAACAATTTCACATTTTTCCTTTATAAACCCGGAATCGTGATATTTATACCCACCTGTGGTTATACGGTACTCAGGGGCGTATCCGGGTGACATATTTGGGAGGGGCTCGAACAAACATTTGTTCAACGAAATAATTTAGCTCAAACCTGCGCAAATTTAGGTCAACATCGTTTCAAATTGCAACAAAATGGCGCGATAAAAATTAGCAAATTTGACCCAAATTTTTGCAAATTTAAATGAAAATCAATGGAAATTGAAACAAAGTCGCCCTATTGTGGTTGTGAAAAATTTTGGGATTTTTTTTTCAATTTTCAAGGCGAAAATAACCTCTTTTTTGGATTTCGCAAGAAACCTTAGTTTATCAAGTGTATAGTCCTGAAATTTGGAAGTGGCTTCAGCCCTCTAAGCACCCTAAATACACCACTAAATGGACTAATAATTGTTAATAGTAAATAATTTGTATTTTACGTGGTAAAAGTTTGAAATGATTTAAAATTTATATTACTTAAGCCACCTAATTAATCTTGACCGTACATTCAGGGTGTCACTTATTGGGGGAGGAAATCAAAGCATTGTTCATAGTAGGGGTGTAAATAGGACCAAAGTTTTTCCAACCTCAGGCACGTTTTTGTGCCCCATTTTTATGACCCCAAACTCAAACCCCAAAATCTAGGCTGACATTTTGTACAACCTTTTCCTCGCTAATCGATTATTTTTTTAAATCTTTAATCGGAGAGAAAAACGGTAAATGGGAAAATTTTAATTACACTATATCGGAATACCTACACCATTTAATCATTATTTACACTAATTTGACCACGCATTGCATCAAAGAATAAACATAGATTAGTAAAATTTGCTTTACGGTAAGGTAATGATAGTAATAAATGATTCTAGGGCCCTGGGATTAACGTAAATCACAGGATCGGGGTTGGGTTGTAAACTAGGGTAGGGATTGGGCAAAACAATAGGGTCGGGGATAAACCCTATGGTCGTGCTTAGCATTAATTCGGGCGTTGGGGTGAAACAAAGGGTCGGTGTTGTGGCAAAACTTAAGGTTGAGGTTGGGATAAATCCTAAAGCCGGGTTTGGGGTTGACACCTCATTTTAGTCCAGTTTGCCAAAACCGATTTAGAGTAGAGAAATCCAAAATAAGTAAGGTAAAAATACGCCAATAATCGTGCGGCAGAGCCAAAAATTCAGCAAAATTAACTTAAAATGCAATTCGATAACAATTTTATGTCTTTGTAGTATGCAGTCCTAGAATTTAGGAAGGGAGCCTCTGTCCCATAAGCCAGTGGCGGATCTACATACGGGTTTTACGGGTCCAAACCCCCCCTGTTAAATCTCAGTTTACACTAGATAAAAATCAAAATTTATTCAATGCGGTTAAATACCTATTATATTCGCCGATATTCACTGGAATTTCCTTCAAAACCCTCCCCTGTTATAAATCCTAGATCCGCCACTGCCATAAGCACCCCTTAAATGTGCCGCTGGGTATATTGCAATATACTTTTGAATGTTTAATATTGAATTGTAGTAGAAAATATAAATACTTACAGGATTGCAGAAACAAGCACCAGTATTTGAGTCACAAGATCCCCCATTTCCTGGCTTACAGAATTGGTCACAACAGTGAGGGGTAAGTGCAAAAAAGGAGCAAGGCCTCATGAGTAAGCTTGGTGATAGATGTTGCTCCTGAAAATGCAAGTAATACAATGTAAGTTATATATTAAGTATCAAAATACTAATGCGTGAAATATTTTTCAAAAAAAATCAATTGTTCCGGAAAAAAAATCTTTAAAAAAATGAGTTTATTTTATCAAATTTTACATTCAAAACAGTTGTTGTTAATACTCATTTGTCTCATGATTTAGAACAAATGGCAAATATAAGTAAAACACTTTTTAAATTGTACCAGTGGTAATAATGAGCAATCTACTTACCGCTTTATGACCAAATTTCACTACATTTCCACAACTAAGATGGCTAGGCTGTGATTCACAAACGGCATGGGCGACTCCATTGGTTATATTGGGGTTAATGGCAGTATAGTTTTTGATTAATTGTTGAAGTTGAGTTACTTGTGCTGGAACTGTAAGGCACACAATTGCACTTACCAGCGACAATAATAGTACGGGAAAAAATATTTTCATCATTTTTTAGCTGTGTATTTTTAGGGAATATGAATTAGCTATGTGGCACGATTGGGAGCTAGTCAACGACTAAATTTGCCAATAGACATTACATACCTTAATTAAGGTTAATTGATGAATGGCAAAATAAATATTTTATTGAGATAAGAAATAACACATGATCTTCGACACATCGCAATTATCTTGCCTTACCGACATAAATAGCTATAGCACGGAAAATATCCATTCTGAACAGCTTAATAGAACCTACTATATAACCAGCTGTATACCTACTATTGTTAATCTTGTCATTTACAAATAAGCATTCCATACCTTAATAAAAGTTAACTGATGAATGGAAAAAAAATTATTTTTGTTGAGATAAGAAATGTCTCCAGACATTTCGTATATAATTACCTTGCCGAAATAAATAGCCAATGAATAAACATCCATTCCACACATCTGAATACCATTTTTTATGTAAGTGTGTCTTGTTGGGAAGAGCAGTATTACATTGTTAAAACTGATTTTGTTATGTTACACAGATAATCTCTGTTCATGCAAATGGCTATATTTGACACTTAAATAAATCTGAACTATGAACTTTTTTTATAATCAGCTTTACCTACTATTGTTGATCTTGTAATTTACAGGGTATTCCAGATATGTTACACGCTTTATTTACAAATTTTTTTAATCAAAATTGGTGAATAATTCCGTAATCATTATTTTCTGAGATCACAGTAGCGATTATTCAACATACTGTGTAGCAGTGTACAGTCGAGAACACAGGACAGGATATGAAGTCATCCTTCTCGTTTCCCACATCTTAGAACACAGTATAAAGAATCTTAGCTCAGTCATGATAAGTCAGAACAAAGCACAGAGATTTACACAATGCTTTACACCAAATTCTCTATCTATTTTTAATTTTTTTCAATTATCCAAACCCTTTTGTTCCTACCTCAGCCAGGAGGGGTTTATATAATTCTTAAATTTTCGAAAAACCCCGTTCAGTTTTTTTAACCTTTGACTACGTGCGTAATGAATATTATACCCAGGCAGCTTGAATAATCACAGGCTCCGGAACCGGATGGGCAGTGTGAGCATTGCCCATCCTGAAAATTGTCAGGGTGGGCAATGCATGGGCATGCCCACCCATAATTTTATTAACTTTATATGCTAGCACATTGTGGAAGAATAAATTGAAGTCATTCATGTAATATAATAGTTCGTTGAAAATCTCATGAAACTAAATTTTCTTCATGCACCTATAGCATGGAAGTCTAGGTAGATTACTAAGATTGCCCACCCGTCCACCCGCTTGAATATAGGTTCCGGAGCCTATGTGAATAATATTGTAATTTCATACAACAGTAATATAACTGCATTATATATTATCCAATGTGAATAACGATAATACTTTCTTCATCAAAATTGAAAAATTTGTGAAGGTACAAAAAACATAGTGGTACTGGTGCATATAACTAAACTTGTAAAGAGTATTTACAACTTAACATTGTGAAGGTCTTGGCTAAACTTTAACCTATTAGTTGGTTACGCAATATTGTAGTTTTTCAACTCACATTCAGTATAGCTACCAAATAAAGATTGTATTCACTGGAAACATGATTGCATCATTATTACATTCGTTCTCTTTATACTTAACTTTATTAAGCTGAAAAAAACCTTCCTTTTTTACTCAATATTATTATTATAAATAACGTGTATAACTAGTTAGATTTAGTATGTAATGGACACTGGTGCAGCCGGGGGGGGGCAAGGAAGAAATCCCCCCCCACCGAAATTCGGAAAAAAGTGCGCAATTTTTCGCGCTACGCTCGAATTTTATGTACTTTATGTTCATTTTTGGCAAATTTGCTCCAATTTTTCGCGCTTGGCGCGAAAATTAATACAAATATACTTCATGTTTTGAGTTTGCCCCCCCCAAATCCTGCCTACGCCCCTGGTAATGGATTAAGGAATTTAGGTTCTATAATTATTTTTTTATTATTAACCTTTTGCTCAATGTTTCATGCTCACGTTTTGGAGACTGATGTTCTTTCTATTCATCAGGCATACCAAGCCGACCAAGCGTTACCAATAAATTGAACTGCGGTAGTTGGCATCTGAATTGATGCTCTATTAATTATAACTTACTTTTATTCTTTAACCGTTTCATGCATCTAGTCTGAAAAAAGTAAATTATAATCGAGGATCAATGCAGATGTCAACTACCACCGTCCAATTGATGTATCTGCGTTCTTATACAAATTATTTGTCATATTATTATTGGTAACACTTGGTATAGCTCAGAAAGAACATCAGTCTCCAAAACGTGAGCATAAAACAACGAGCAAAAGGTTAATATTAATTATACAACTGAAATTCCAGAATCCATTACATACTGATTGTAAGCAGTTATACGTTATGCATATTATAATTGAGTACAGAAAATAATGTTTTTACAACTTTTTAAAGCTAATAGGGTAAGGAGAATGAATGTAATAATGATGCAATCATGATTTCAGTGAATAAAATCTTTCTTTGGTAGCTATATTGAATGTGAGTTGAAAAAACTAGGTGATTCCGTAGGTTAAAGTTTAACCAACACCTTCACAACATAATAATATGCTAAGTTTAAATACTCTGTACAAGTTTGAGCTGTATGCATTAGACTTTTTATAACTTAAAGAGGGCTGTAAATTATGTCAAGCACTATAAAATATATATTGTGTACCTACACAAATATTTCAATTTGGATGAAGAAAATATGATCTATATTAAAATTGGAGAATATAATACAATATTATAGTAAATATTATAGTTTTGAGAAATTACGCTGTTAATCATGTATAATAATGCAGGGTGGTTACTTTTGCCATATGGCAAAAATAACCTCTTTTCTGGGGCTTTTCGAAAAACCTGATTTTATCTAGTGTAAGGTCCCAACATTTGGAGGGGGCTTCAGTCTCCTAAGCCTCCCCCCCAAATACGCCACTGATGGGAATGTTTTTGTGATTCACATTCCGTTGTTGCATAATCAGCGATAAGTAATACGAATGAGTGTCTTTTTTTCTTATCTACCATGTCTCATTTTACATATTTTCTCTCATTTTTTTAAAATTTAACAACCACCAAAAATTGATGGTTGTTAAATAAAGTGTGTAACATAATCGTCCAGATTATGTAAATGTAAATTACAAGATCAACAATAGTAGGTATATAGGGTATAGCTGATTATACTAGTAGGTTGTATTAAGCTGTTCAGAATGGATCTTCTCCATGCATTAGCTATTTATGTCGGCGAGGCAAGATAATTGCGATGTGTCGAAGATCATGGGTCATTTCTTATCTCATAACAGATTTAATTATTTTGCCATTCATCAATTAACTTTAATTAAATTATCTAATTTTTATTTGTAAACTCACAATCAGTCGTTGACAATCTCCCAATCGTGCCACATAGCTAATTCATATTTCCTTAAAATACATAGGTAAAAAATGATGAAAATATTTTTTCCCATACTATTATTGTCGTTGGTAAGTGCAATTGGCTGCCTTACAGTGCCAGCACAAGTAACTCAACTTCAACAATTAATCAAAAACTATATTGCAATTAACCCCAATATAACCAATGGAGTCGCCCATGTCGTTTGTGAGCTGGTCCTTGCTTCTGCAATACTGTAAGTATTGATATTTTCTATTAGAATTCAATATCAAACATGCAAAAATATATTGCAATATACCTAGCGGCGCATTCATGGAGGGCTTATGGGGCTGAGGCTCCCTTTCCAAATTCTAGGTAGCTTAGTACAAAGAAATAGAAATGTTATCGAGTTGCATTTAAAATTAATTTTGCTGATTTTTTTGCTAGGGAAACGCTAAGAAAACATAAAAAGAAGGGTTGGAATATTTTGGTCATTTTATAATGATTATTAAGCTTTGAAGTGGATCTATTCTATTTATACAATAAGAACCTACAAAGTGATGGACAGTTATTGAATTTTTATGTGGAAATATTTGAGCATGAATAATTCATACCTCAATTTTTTATAGCAAGTGGCAATATAAAACTTAAGGGAGCGTACATATATGATGTCTGCAATTTTGGACCTTTTTAGACCCCCCTCCCCCCCTTTGTCTGCAAAGTCATG
>JAQFYB010006530.1:0-12083 GCA_034694085.1 Pogonognathellus longicornis
CATTTGTCTGGTTGTTGCTACTGTTGACTGTCAACTGTTATTGATTATTACTCTTATTACAATGGAAGTAAGCGCCCCCTAACTACCACTCAAATCGAACAGAAAGAATTAGAAAAAATTGATGGAATACTGCCGACTCTTTTCAAGGAAGGTTTACTAACCAATATTGACTGTCGATTAATCGTAAGGTTTATTCATTATTAATAAAAAACTAAAAATATACTATTCATCAAAATATACTAAAAATATATTCATCAACTACAAATTTTGTTAGAGAAATTAATAGCGGAATTTCGATACTACAGGGTATGTTCTCGAATGCATATTGCTCAGTGCGTTGAGAATACACAGCCGATCACCTCTGATGGATACACCCATAATCCGTTTATAACTATGGCAAGCAATTATGGAATGTATTCAAACAGTCAACAGTAGTTAGTTGGCTTTGGCCTCTAAACCGTCTAATCAATCGAGAGTACACGGAATATCAACAATTTAGAATGTAATTCATTGATAGGTTATGGATTACCTAGACCATATGTGAGGCTGTTTTCTAAAACATACACAATTGAATGCTTAACATCTCGTATCCTTGCAGCGTGGTTTTATTGCAAACGTTAACCGTTGGCGTTAAAATTACGCTGCCAGGATACGAGATGTTAAACATTCGATTGTGTATGTTTTAGAAAACAGCCTCACATATTATGCTGTAGTTATCGAAATTCCCCTACTAATAATATCGGCAGCCCACAGCAATATGGGAATCCAAATTCCAAATGAGCTGAATTCTCAAATTCTACCTCTCAATAAATTAAATTACCAAACCAAATTCATGTTCGGTTCCAATAAACATGAAATTGGTTTCGTAGTTTAGTTTTTTCATACAGATAACTGGCATAAAATTAACTACCATCACTATCAGATATTTAATCAGTGATATCTAATAAATTAATATAAAAATATTTCCTATTTACAAGTAATGTCGGTAAATTGTAAGAGAGTCACTTCCAATTCCTAGAGGTGAATTTTTATATTCGCCAGCATTACTGTTCATCAAAGCATATCCGTATTTAAGGGGTAGTGCACACTTTTTCTAGAGATGAGAACAAGGTTACAGGTCAATGTACACTAAAATGGCTTGTAGTATAACAAACTAGGCACTTTTGTCTAGCGTACCTGAAAGCTCAAAGTTTTAATTTCTAAATCACTGAATCAGTCTTGCAATTAACTAACTGCACCTATATTTGATATACAACCCTTTAGAGCTTTGAGAGTGATTGAAGTTCCTGCATGCTACCCAGATTTCTAAAATATTTCAATGTACCACTCGAGGGTTTAGCTAAACTTCCAGTTTACCCGACATTTACCATTTACAAAATAAACTCACACCGCATTTTGGAAATTTCCTGGCTATTACCTAGATTCCTACAATTTTCCTAGAGCACTTCCTTAGGGGGCAGGGCAGAATTACTTGGTCCTTGACCTGATTCCTAAAAACTTCGGTTAAATTTCCTGATTGTTACCCAAATTCCTGAAATCCAGCCACGCCCCCTTCGGGAGCGCGTTTGAATTTCCCAGGATTTCCCAAAATCCAGACGCGCGTCCGGAGGGGGCGCGGCTGGATTTCCTACAATTTCTCACATTTCCTGGGCGTGCTTACATTTCCTAGTGGGAGGTTCTCGGCCAGATTTCCTGGGGATCTAGGATCCCCAAATCCAGCAGAAATTCCATCCCTATGATAAACATAGAGTCATTGGCCTGGGAAGTGGGGGGACAAAAGGACAATGTCCCTCTGGAAATTGTGCGATGGGGACATCGTTAACATTGATACTTCCAAAATTTACGAAACCGTTATAAAAAAGTACAGCTAAACTGCAATATTGCGTTTGTTTGGTTTTGAATTAAGCCACTAGTCGCAATAAGCGGTCATTTTACCTTGAAATCTGGCGAAAAGTTTTTTAGCGCGATAATTGGCTCCTTTGTACCTCATATTGGAGTTTTAAATGTTTTAACACTTTTCTGGATTTTTTATCCACAAATATGTACCCTCTCCCATTAGCATCTTCCACGGCCCCTGCATACAATCTACATTTTTTGGCCCGTAGAAAAAAATTCAAATTACGTTTGAGAAACCTCTAAATAATAATATTGACATATTATGCTATGTTAATTATTTTGACTGATTCCTGGTGGTTTTGATTAATTCTGTTTATATTTAATTTTAAAAGATAAATAAACAAGATATTTTGATAATTTAGTTATCCTTTACTGGGCTTATGGAGAAGAGAGGAGCGGTTTACACGGTTATAATGTCAAGAACAAAAGAAGAGGCTGCAGTATTAACCGAGATTTTTAGAAAGTTGACTGGGACTATACACATGAAAGAAAATTTAATAAGCAAAGACGAAAATGATCATTCTGTATTGCCATCACGAAATCCCTTTATGAATGATATGGTAAACTAAACATTTTAAACATATGGCTAAGTCATTGGATTTGCAAAGTTTATATCATGATTTTTATAGTACTTTTAATGTATAGATTATAAAACATCTTTTCGGGTTTCTACCTCTGGAAGAAATGAAAAGTTCTCGCCTGGTGTGTCGTCAGTGGAATTCTACAGTTGAAATCTGTCTACGGAAAAGATCGGCAATTTGCTTTCGTCCTAATGGCGTAACACCCAACACTTTTATAGAAGTCTCTAAATATTCTCATCCTGATCTGCCGTTTTCATCATTTGTATTTTCCGGCAATAGAAATTCATGGTTTTATATTTCTGGTATTCAAGACTTCTTTAAAAAATGGGAAAAGAACATAAAGGAAGTTACTTTCCATTGTGTTGTACTTAGGGAAATTTCTCCTAGCAGTTTAGGTGACAGAGAATATCACTTTGAAAACTACGACGTAACTCCACTATTTATAAATCCGTCTAATATCACATGTTTGAAAATGAATTATCCTAGTTTTTACACAAAATTAGACATCTGTCTGGAGAATTTTGTGTCCATTAAAAGTCTATATCTTGATTGTTGTAGAATAGTTGTTCCAACGGAACATCTTACCAATCGTATCGCTCCTATTAGTGTTAGTTTGCAAAATATTTCTTTTATACAAAATGGTGAAATCCTAACGCATTATAGTTACAATGACATGTTCGATTTTAGCAAGGCTCTAAATATTCATTTAAAGACTACTTCCGAGAACTCTACGAAAGCGACATTTGACATGATCAAACAAGTATTCAATTTAAAACAACTTTGTTTGCAAGGTGTCTCATTGGAAAATTGGGCGCAAGCCAAGGGATACGTGCAATTCTGTTATTTAGTTGATATTCCTTTTTTGGAAAAGAATCAATTGGAAATTAAGCAGTTACAGATTTTAGATTCTTATGTCGACTTGACTGCTCTTCCACAGACCGTAGAAATTTTGCAAGTGGCAGAGGATAGTAATAATATTATTACTAGTGAGTCATTTCATATGCCAAATTTGAAATATTTGCAGATAGATATATTCGATATCGACAATTTGGCTTATTTTGCAAACTGCGACAATTTAGTAGACTTAGTCATATGGGATAATAATACCGACAAAACATGTGTCAAATTCCCTTTAGATTATGTACCAAAAAGTGTAAAGAGAATGAAAATGAAGTTTTTTCCACTAAAATTCACTAATAATTGTTTTTTTGAATTGGATTCTCTTATTTTGCAAGACCCTTTTCCTGCTGTAATTGCAACACGTTGTACAACAATCACTTCTCAGATCAAAGCAAAAGTGCTGGTTATTGTTGGCGATGAATTTGTGGACTTGGACACATCGGATATCTTTGATTTAGTGCTGGCTAATCAGGATTCACAAAAAATTGTATTTGGTTCATATTCTGATCTGCATAAATACACCCCATTTGAGGAAAGTGATTTGTCAAAATATGTAGACAAGAAATCCAATTTCTTTGAATTTGAAAATAAATTTGGAAAGAGCATAACGAAAGAACAATTTCAAACTTACGCTGAAGTGCTCGACTGTTCAATTCCCTTTTTCTATTGCTAGTTTTTATGGGGTTTAGAATTAGTGGAATCAAAGTATAAGTATATTTATATTATATTGTATAAATATTTGTTAGTGCTAACAAATTAAATAAATAATTAAAGACGTTCACAAATTTGATAGCCTGCTTCAATTGGTGCTCGTGAGTAACAATACAGAGAAATAAACACTACAATACAAATCTGTAACAATACAAATTATCACAGACAATTTATGTTTTTATTGTTAAATATGTGAACACAAATGGGAGTGGCTTAAAGTGTATGAATCTAATAGTAATGTGATAATTTATTGTAATATAAAGATATGCGGGTGATATTTTAATTAATACAGAAAATGATTTCGTACTGTTCTAGGCTAAACAAATATATATGTAAAATCAAGTGCAATACCATATTTTATTTTATTTAAGAGCTTTCTATACACAAAATTGACAAGCTGACCTTGTTCCAAATACTTTTTTCTAGTTTGTCATGTTTTTAAGATCGAGTCCAACATTTATAAATTACATGACTTCCTCCAAATGCAAAATAATCCAGCGTTTCTACGCACTAAAATTTGTAAATGTGTTCATTTAAGGTTTAAAATTTAACATGAAATAAATTGTTTGATATATTTCTAAACAAATTGTGCAGCAGTTATATTCACCTCATCAACCTAGTAACTTTCTGTGACCTTGATAGGTCAAACTACACAATATAATGTTGTGACCATTTTCTGTTAATTTTTCCAAGTCCAATTTTCATTATTTTATTATGAACCAAATCCATAACCAAATAACTTAGCCATTACCAGACATTTTTAAGAGAGAGCTAATTATTGGCGCTTGACCTATTTTTAAGAATCGTATATGACCGCCACCCGAGTAGCAAATGTCTGCGAAATCGCGTCGAAAAAGCTTTGCGTATATTCAGCGATTTATCGCTTATCGCTAGGAATCGCTGTGGGATCTAAGTCGAAACCATAGTCAAATGTCCGGCTCGGATAGTGCGATAACCCAGCGATTAAAGGCTATGCGAATTAGCATCGATCCCCGATCGATTTTATAGCGATAATTTCATGTGTAAAAAAGCGAATTAGATGCGATATCTAATCTAATTCAATGATTAACTTGCAAATACTAAATATTTTATATTAATTTATTAGACATCACTTTTTTGAAAGTTCTATATAATTTTAAGTCAGTTATCAGTATGAAAAAATAAAATACGAAACCAATTTCATTTTCGGTTTAGGTAGGAACTTCAAATTGGTTTCGTTATTTAATTCTTTCACGCAGATAATACATAAAATTAGCTAAAACTTTCAGAAATCTAATCAGTGATATCTGATACATTATTATAAAAAAAAATCGTACTTACAAGTAATTCCAGTCATCTGTAAGGTGAATTTCTATATTGGCTAGCATTACTTCTCCATAGTCATCTGTAAAATATGGCGTGTGCTTGTATATCTAGATAATAACTTCGTAATTTAAATTTTTCACACAGATAACTGACAAAATTAACTAGAACTTTCAGAAATCTAATCAGTGAAATCTAATAGAAGATTAATATATATAAACATTTCCTATTTAGAAGTAATGTCAGCAAATTGTAAGAGTCACTTGCAATTTCTAAGTGAATATTTATATTAGCAAGAATTGCTGTTCCTCATTTTGTACTTTGTAATTTCGGGGTCAAAAGTGGTTTATTAGGTGCATTATGTGAATCCCCCAAATAAGTAGATAATGTCAATTGGGAGATTCTCATAATACACCACTTTTGACCCCGAAATGATGTCTTTTAATTGTAGTAGTGGTTTCCCATTGTAATACATATGAATAACTCATTTCAAGTTCACTTTTTTGCAATTTTTACCCCAGGAGGCAAATTGAGATTGGTTCTCTAAATCGGGGGTAGTATTGATTTAGCATTTTCAAACTGTTTGTCAGGTCATTAGGAGTTGATTGATACCCTACTTGTATCTGTTTTGACCTATCCTGTCTATTTTACAGCCATTTATATCTAAAAAAAGGACACAAATGCAAACTTTGACCCTATAGAACTGGGTGACCTGGGGGTCATCGGGTCTTCCTTCCCTACTCAAATTAGGTCAGGAGACATGTAGCAATCACATATTAAAGTTTGGGGGAATTCCTAGGTCCATGAAATTCCAAGACATTCCGTGCGTCCCTCTTTTGTAGTGAGCAAGATTATTAATCGATTTTAAACATTTCTACTGATCCTTAAAGTTAATTTTTTGATATCCTTTTCAAAATTAAGTTCCGTACGCATTTACTACTGCACCCAGTGGCAGTGGTCAGTATTAGAACTTAAATAATATATGCATGGCACCAAACTTACCGCAATTTGTTATATCTGCGGCCGCAACACTGGAACACGATAGTTGTTTATGTCCAAACATATTTGCTTCAATGGAAGGCAACGGGGTACAAGCGAAAATGAGAGAAAACATTTCATAACCGAATCTAGATTTTAAAAAATTAGGAAAGACATCACCAAACTTATATCCAAATTTCATTAAAATGGTATTAACGAAAGAAGATTTTATTTTTCTGTCCGTGGCTACAATCCTTTTTTTACAATCCTCAATTGAAAGTGGAACTCGAAACACAGCCAATAACCTGTAAAAATTAAATGCTATTGTCAAGAAACTGTAATAATAATAATTATACATAATTAAATTTTTATTTAACGTAAATATCATAAACTACAATACATCGGTAATAAACCAAAGTAAACATATGGTTTATTGAATATGCATTTTTTTAAACTTTTATGTTTTTAAAAATGTTTGCTATTTATCTTAAATGTTTTTATGACAGTTGGTACGTATATTTATTGCGTCAGTAAAAAATGGTTTGAGTTAAATAAATACCCTCGCCGCGCAATTCCTAATTAAACATTAGCGGTGTGCACGGTTCCTTAAATTAGTTGATCAGTTCTGTACTTGATCAGAATATCAGTTGAAAGCGTCTGCGTGAAAAACTGAGAAGTAGTATGTGTGCGTACACCTTGCTGTTTTGTTGAGCGTAACTACAGCGACAAGTCGAGTGGAGGCCAACATGCTTTTTAACTGAGATGTAAAACTGCCATAGAAAATCGTCGCGTAGCTACGTAGATAGTTGCGTAGATTGTGTAGCCAATCAGAGCAGAGCCCTAAATATTTCTCAATTTATATAGTTGAACAGACTTTTTAAACCTTCGATATTATTTAAAAGATCAATACTTCCGCTTCTAGAGGTCATTTTTTAAAACAAATTGTTTTAAAAAATGACCTCTATATAGAAGCGGAAGTATTGATCTTTTATTTCTCAATTTATCAGATTTTTGCTCAGTTCTACGAAACTACGTTACTGATCAACTAATTTGTGGATTATGCTTACCCATATTGGTCAATGTATGTAACTCTAAAATTGTCTTTGTGTATGTATTTGTTCTTTATAGAGCTAGTGCTTAAGTCAAATTAGGTGCCCCGGCGGGCACCCGGCACGGGTGCCCTCTGGGGCACCTAATTTACATCTAAATGCGGAACTGTTACCCTCGGGCCCAAAAATAAAAAAACTCCATTTTGCGGGGTTTTGACCAAAAATTTTGTTTAGTGCCCTGAAAACACTTTGATTTATTTGGAATTCAAAAGTTGTTCTTATTTACTTGAAAGCATGAAAAAAATAAAAAGATATATCCTGTCCGTATTGGTTGTCATTAACGAGGCTGAAAAAGAAGAATTGTACATTTTTTTTTGTTATTTTTTACTTTATTTTTATTTTTACGGAACTGGTTTTGACTGGCAGGGGACACCTTGGGTGCCCCGCGGGGCTGAAAGCCCCTGGTTTCCGCATTTTTTCAAACAGCTATATAATAAGCGCCATTCATGAAGCCTCGAAGAGCACGACGTATTATTTAGTTAGAAACGGATTGAGAGAAATCATTCGTAAACAGTTTGAAGAAATATTCTTTCCTAGGTATTTAATACATACGTAGTAGAGGTGGCGAAATCCTCTGTATTTTGGAAAAAAACCGAAACCGAAACCAAAAAATTGAAACCGAAACCGAACCAAAACCGAAATCACATAAAAAATTTGAAACCGAACCGAAACCGATATCATATAAGAATTTCGAACCGAACCGAAACCGAAGAAAACAATATAAAAATTGTCAATTTCAGCTCACACTTTCTTTATTAATAAAGTTTACCCAGTTGCAATTGAACATTTACGCCAAAACGGCATTGTGAAGGAGTATTACATACACACGGTCTCACTTGTGGTATAGAGATACAGTTACACTAAATATAAGTACGAAGGGTTTGCAGACGAATCATCCCTAATTTTTGGAATCGAAACCAAACCGAAACCAAATCAGTAGAAACCGAACCGAAACCGAATTTACAGAAAAAATCAAGAACCAAAACCGAAAAAACCTTTCGGTTTCGGTTTTGCCACCTCTAATACGTAGTGCTAATGTCGTGAAAGGAAAGCATTATATTTTTTCCAGGGAATAGCATGGAAACTTTTTAAATGCTAGTATTCTACCTAATTAAACCTATATATTTATAAATCTAATACTTACATATAACGAAAAAACTCACATTCGGTTTGTTAAAGTTCCCGGATGGTTTGATCCAGGTAATGGAAATGTGACCCTCATATCTTTCGGAGGCTTTAGTCCTTTGGCCAACATCATTCTTCTCATACCTCCAGCAACGACATTTACCAAAACACTCATTGTAGAAATATTGCACACAGATTTAATTTCTCGAAATATTTTTTTGCTGATGGGTTCTGCCAACCACAATTCAAACTTGGTTGGAAACTTTTGTCCTTTCACATGCCAGTCATGTGTATCGAATACAAAAGAAGGACTGTATATAGAATTTAATACTGTATTGAACATTAAAATGAACGCTAAAACAAATCCATAAAAAAATCTAAAAACTTTTAGATATTTATAACTGTATGTGGTTTTATCAAATTTGGGAAGCTCCAATGGGGATCCCACTACATTTGTGTAAATTAGATTAACAGCGCCAATCCCGTCGCATAAAGTATGATGAAACTTGAATATAAGAGCCGTGGACTCAGGATCATGTTCAGAATTATTATGTCGATAATTATTAACAATAGTATATTCCCAAAGGGGACCTTGTTTTTTAAAAAGTGTCGCGTGAATTTTTTTTCTAATTTCCAATAGCTTTAGTTTGTCCACCATGGAGTTTCCAGGCTCGTCATGACGATGAATATAATTTTTAGCGTCGAAATCCTTAATGGGTATGCGGAAACCATATCCTCCGAAGTTATGGAGATAATCTTGCAATTCAGGATATTGTAATTCCCCATTTGTGTTTAATTTGTTACATACATTTGTCCAAATCCGTCTAACGTCATCAACCGAAAGATTTCCTTCCACAATGCTTTGCACGGTTACGTAGTAATGTGTTGAGGTGTACTCTGTACCCATAGACATCATGCTATCCACTGCTTCAAGAATTCTTCCATTAGGCAATTTAAATTTGGCACTCAGAATCACGATTTTTCTGTACGCGAAAAACACTATCAACTCAATTGGCAAAATTAATATTACTAATGTAAAAATGAAAGGTGTAATTATAGCCGCTAGTATTGCAGCCAATGGTTTTAAAAATATGATCTTCAATAGAGACCGTGTTGTTTTCATTTTTATTTCAAAACGAACTACAAAATTAACAAATATTTATTATATTAGTGACGGCGTATGTGAATTTTGAAAGAATCTTTATGTAAAGACGTCTTGTTAGGTTACTATTGTACGACTGAAGGATTTTCATCTTGGTTGCAGTCTTAAAAGTAATACAAAGTTTGAAAAAATAGTGCAAGGTGGTTCATAATTCAGAATAATTTATCTACATGTGAAAACTCATTATTTCTAAATCTATATGAATGTTGCGGATTTCTAGCATCTATTGCAAACACATACAACATATTATTGTTAGTCATGTACTCCGTGTGTGTCTGAAGGGTTGTTATTGCTTGAAGACCAAAGTAATAGGTAGTCAATAAATCTAAGCTATCTAAATCATGGTAAAATTGAAAATACAAGTTTCGCAAGGTTAACAAAATTCTCTCGAATATTTAGTTTTCAGCTGGCGAACTTTGTTACTTCTTTGGTAAAAAACTTCTTTGACCTAGCATTTACATTTTACTATTCAGTCTGGTTTTCAACACTTATTTGTAAATATACGCCATAATTAATGCATACTTATTTAATAACATTAGCAAAAATTTAGAGCTGCTATGCCATTGCGGTTGACCGTGAACTTGGAATTGCTTAATTTTTCCTCCTTGAGTTTATCTACCTATGGATTTTGCACTAATACATATATATAATACATATAATATAATACATAAACAAGTTTCTGAGAACAAAGAGTTCATGGGATGACTTTTCTTCAATGTGCAAATAATATTATTGTTCGTTTTGTACAGGTCATCATGTTTGCAAAAAAAGTTAATGCTAATTGAGTAGCCTATCAATTATTATTTTGCATGATCTCTCAATGCGAAAACAAGGAATCATTTGCGGAATTGCGTAAATTTATTTTTTATGTATCTGGAGATGAAAACGGAATACCCAATTTTATATGTTAACACATTTAGTGGGATACCATCCCCATGCGACAGTTATGGCTTCTAAAGAATTAAAATACACAACCCAATATCAAAAAAAAAATACGGATAATTTGTTAATGATCCCGGGTAATTTGGTGCAGATAATGGATATCTAATTTTCATTTCTTTCGGAGCCACAAACAATTTGGTCAACATCATACTTTTCCTATAATGACATTTAGCAACACACTCATTGCCGAGATTTTAGACGTCTTGTTAGATTACTATTATACCACTGAATGATTTCCCTTCTCGTTACGGTCTTATCCTATATAAGTAATACGAAGTTTGAAAAAATAGTGCAAGATGTTTCATAATTCAGATGTATATTGCTTAGACCAAATCAATGCATAGTCAATAATTCTAGTAACCTAGGTATGTGATTCATTGTGAAATTTATTATAATGAAAGTACAAGTTACACACGTTTAATAAAAAAATTCTAGAATATTTAATTTTCATTTTGTAAACTTGTTATTCCCTTTTTAAATGCCATGCCTTTACGTTTTACTATGCAATTTCCTCTTATTTCACACACTTAATAGACGCTATAATTAATGCATGTCGATTTAATTAAATTATCAGCAATTTAGAGCTGCTATTGCTATGCCTTTGCACTTGACCATGAACTTGAGATCGTTTAATTTTTCCTGCTTGAGTTTATCTGCCTATGGATTTTACTCTCAGGTAGAGCTGATTAAAGAACTAGGTATAGAGCTAAAGAAACATTCAGCATCGGGCGAACAGAGCGAACCTCGAACATGTTCGCCGAACATTACATTGAATTGTGTTGATTGTGTACTGCGCCATGTATAGTTAAATAATGTAAATTTTCTCAGAAACCAAGGCCTCCTTCCAAAATACAATAGCCCCATTGTTAATAATACAATACCATCTATATATGGCGCAGTACACAATAAAAACAATTCAATGCAATGTTCGGCGAACATGTTCGAGGTTCGCTCTGTTCGCCCGATGCTGAATGTTTGTTTAGATCTATATCTCGTTCTTTAACATTTAATCAGCTCTACTCTCAGGTAGGTAATCAATATCGCACGCAAAGAATATGTATAAAAACACACACCACATACACACTCACATATATATTACAAATATAATACACAAACAAGTGCTTGAGAACAACAAGGCCATGGGATCGTTTTTCTTCCATGTGTAAATAACATTGTTTCTTTTGCAAAGCACACTTTGTTAGCAAACAATTTATTTCTATATTTTTAGTCTGTCAAGTATTTCTCATTTTCTCTCAATAAGAATAAAATCATTTTGGGAATTTGCTTAAATTTATTTATAGAAGAGGTCCAGCTGAAACCAACATGGGTAAACGTAAAGTAGTTCTGATTGCTCATATGAATGTTTCATAAAATTCT
>JAQFYB010006531.1:0-12081 GCA_034694085.1 Pogonognathellus longicornis
ATACGAAGCTGAACCGTACGCAAGCTGAAAAATCGGTAAGCTGAACTGTCGACCAAGCTGAACCGTACGGGAATCGTTAAATGTAAAGTGTACGGCTCGAATTTTACAGTCTTTTTGTATTAGGTATATTATAAGTAAGACAAATCCTTGAAAAGGTTCGGCCCTGCCTATCCTCTGCTACACACACACATCACATTATATAGGCCTGGCCTGTTGCTTTGCTTAACATTGCTGTGCTCTGGCTCTTAGTAGCCCACCCATGGGAAAATTCCTTCAGACGAAACCTGATGAGATGCTGAATCACAAAAACTAAAAAGAAAGAGGGGAAACCAAATAACCCTTCAAAGTATACGCTACCCAATGGAATTTAAACCATAACCTGTAATAACCCTATCTTTGGCTATCCTGCATTACGTGCTCGACTATTCCAGCGTCCGTCCAGGCCTTTACTTACTTACCTAGCATACAAATTCGAATCGAAAACGATGAGAAGATGATGATAGAATCGAAACAAAAAACGAAAGCACAGATTTTCATATACATCAACATGGAACACAGTGCCAGCCAACAAAAACAGAGACCCTTTTACCTACATTTCACATTTTCGGTCTGACTTGCTTTGCTTTGCTTGCCTGCTTCATCCTCCTGGTAGTAGTTCTGTACTGGTCCTAGAGTCCTAGTCTTAGAACTCACCAGCATGATATTGTATACAATAATAACACACAGACTTCTTCTTTGACTCCGTTGTTTCATGTGACTGTACTTGCTCTTCTTCTTTTCTACGGTTAGCGGTTTATGTTTCATATAAATCTAGCAAGTGAGTGAGTGAGTAAGAAAGTTATATAATAAAAATGTATACAAGACATGTAAGATTCTTCTAAGTAGATACCTACATAGTTTTCATTTTCTTCACTTTGCTCCAAGCTGTTTAGTGTATGTATATGTAATATTATCCGTGTATTTACTATACAAGTGGTTACACTACACAATGTACAGTACGAGAAGAACATGAGAAGAAGAAGAAGGAGTACAGAGAGAGAGAGGGGTTTTACTTTACCTATCTCATCTTTGTAGATTGACTTAGCCTTGTAGAGTACCTTCCTTCTTGACTACTATTTTGATTCTAAGAAAAATAAGCAATGCGCTGCACACTGATGGGACTGGACCGGATGAAATCAATTTGGATGGATTCAGTAATCATAATTCCTACTATAATAGCCACATCGCATCTCACATTCACATCACTTTTACTAATAGTAGTCCTATATCTAATGTGTACAATCTCTGGTGCACTTGGTATAAATACCAAACCATTCTGAATGTAATAATGCATAACATCTTCGACCTTAGCCTAGCTGATGCTGATGTGATGCTGCGGGTCTGCCTTTCCAGAGCAGCATCTGCCGTTTCTCAGTATCCTTGTATTACCACCACATGGACACGTATGAAATTATCATTAAAGTCGCTAAAAATCTCTCTCCCCTCACGTCTCGTATTGCACGTACACAACACAGTCATTGTATTAAGCCGTACGGTTGCCTTCTACTGCGTAAATACATACACTGCTTTCATGCAATGAACAGCCTATAAAATTGCGGCTTTTCGTTTCGTAATCAAAGCTTTCTATATCCTGCCTCATATTTCTGAGTTATAAAAGCAGTGTATACTCACACACAACTATGTACCAAAGTCATACTCTACTCATACCATACTTCGACATTCAATATTGTTCCACGACTGACTGCTTGATCACTACTTACTTACTTTGCTTACTACTTGACTAATAGTAATAGTCGTGCATGAACATTTGATATGAGAACCATTTCCACTGGACGTGAAATGAACTTTTGGTCTCATTGTCTCATCTATTTTACTCTGATAAGCGTTCAAGAGCACTTAGAATATAAAAATTTCACCCTAACAAATATTACATCACGATTTGCTTGGCTATTGCTTCTGTTTGTGTGATGTAAATACTCCTTAGCTGTCAGAGTAGGTCATACGTACAGAAAACACTGCAGAAGAGACTACACTTTATACATATGGAATGAGTACTGAACCATAAGTAATCTTTATCAATATAGTACCTACTCTAGTATAAATATCTGCACGCTTAAACAATATTTTTCATGTATATCAGTCCAGAAACGTTTATGTATGTATTTATACTAAAGTCTTTACAAACAAATGTCTCTTGATTAGCCGTCTCAATCTGCAATCTCATTTTCTGTTTTATAAACAGAAAGAAAAAGATTAGAAATTGAAACGATGCCTCTCTGGATGAAGTGGAACATAAAAATGAGCTAATTCTAGCAACTTCGATATTCCTGTTCAAATAGTGCACTTTAAATACAACCGAAATAGATAAGCCTTCTATTTGCATGCACCTTCACCTAACAGTTAACACTTCATTCAATTGTTACCTTTAAGTTTCCATATGCAATGCATACAAATTCATACAATGCTCCATATTTATTACACAGTACATGCATATAGTGTGTAAAAGCGTCCTATTACAGATATACAAAGAAATTGAAACGAAACTATCTCGAGCAACATTATTATCATTATCGAAATGCCAGTTTCAATAGAATTGAGTGGGAGTGGGACTGTTAAAGTTGTATACAGATATTTGTTAGACTATATGGACTACAGTGTAACACTTTTATAGAATGCATGTAATGTAATACAGGAAGTTGCTGCGGTGTACACATAGGCAAGTAACATGTGATGTGTAACTTGAGTTTCGAGATAAATGATATTGCCAGGACGGTTTTATTGAGAGTAGCCTGGGCATAAACGTAATTCATTTAAATTATGGTGGAATTAACAAAAACGACACATAGGGACAATTTGTAAAGAAAACGCCGGGTCTTACTTAACCTTTTCTTGTGAATGACACCGTGGCTTTGGAGCAGAAGCTGTGAGCTCCATGTCAAACCATCTACCCCTACCCGTTTGACACTAAATTATAATTCAGAGACTATTTATGTCCCCATTTGTTTTCTGTACTCAGTCATTCGGACTGGCACCGTTTTATTTCCTCATTGTCCATGATTATTGCCACACCGCTGGGGATTACCTAAGCTGTGTGTGTACACTTCTGCTTACAAATATCTGTATACAGACTCCATGCATTCTATCTATGTGTATACTACAATTCACAGGCACTTTCTTACTTGTTGTAAGAATACATATATTTCATTTCATATATACTTTCATACTTGTCATTATTACTTAAAGAAACTGTTTATGAACACACTACACATGGAATACCTATCGATCTTCTCATTGTGAGAGTTTGGTTTACTGGAAGAAGACATGCATCAACTCGCCTTGTCACCTTATTAACACAGGGCTCTATGAAATTGATAATACTTGAGTGCATATCACCACACTTATCATGTAGGTATCTTCCATATTAGCATTTTAAAGCAATTCAAGTACATAGAACGTTACTATCACAATGCCACAATGAAGTGTACGGATTTAGCAACACAGCTACTTACTATAGAAAATCCTTCCTTACTCCCATTCTCCTAATATATACAAATATTGTTGAGCACAATGAAACTCATGAAAGAAAATTTTAAGATGAGCCTGACAACATTCATAAACATATTGTTCGCATTATGCCATGTTTGTATTGTAAGTAGGTAGTTCACTTTTGCTTCTATGTCGCAGTCTTTATTTACAAAATTTTGGTTATGCTATTGGCCTGCTGGATTGTCAACATGTACTTCAGTTTCACATGAAATAACACTATTAAACGTCTAAGGCACCTTAATAACATTGCTGATGATATTATTGTTGTAAATATCTTAAGCTTATTGTCACTTTACTGTCTAGTACCTACTACTTCATAAAATAAAATATAAAGAAATCCCCTTTCGTTTTAGGTATAGAATACAACAGCATAATATGGTGCTGTGGTGTATATTGGTACTTATTTGTATCGTTATCAGTGTAACTCATATTAAAGGTATTTTGTTATTGTATGGTAGATGCATATCTGGAAGGACTACAAAAGTGAGCCGTAATTTTTGTGTCAAAGGATTATCTTTTGCTTATTATCCTTTACTAACAATACTTGTAATATGTCAACATTGCCACAAATGGTATGAGTAGTAGCAGAAATAGTAGCTCTGGCCAGTTTTAAATACATGTAGGCCATCGACATGGAGCATTCATTGGGTTCAAAATGTCTAAATCCTTTTCTGTAGTCAATTGGAAAGGATTCAAAGAAATTAGAACCTTCCAGCTCTAATTTCTATCCGGTTAATTGTAGTAAAAGCTACGAAGGAGACAGAGGACTGACAATGGCCAAAAATATTCAGCAAACAGTTGAACGTATTTATTAGTTGTTTGCGATTGTCAGTGAACTTGAACTAACGAGTCTTATTAACACCTATATGAAAGTTCAGCTTCATTACTCGTCACCACCAACATACAGTTTAAATATTTATAAATACGCATACCCAATGCACCTATATGACCCTATTTGTTTTAGGTAGTATCTGTACATACAGGCAGTATCCTAAAATGAGACTGTGTGTGTTAAATACTTTTACTATAGCTTCATCATTCATCATTCATACATGCACATAGAGTGAGCAGAAACAATCCCCTAGTTATATTTGAGGAAATCTTGTATGAGTAAATTATATATGTGAGTATAATGTGTGGTGTGTGTGTGTAGCTCGAAAATATTTTGCAGCCTTCACACGTTAAGAAATTCCAGCATTTCTGAAATGTGTTAAATGTTTTGGAAACAGAAAGCTCATATATAGGAGTTCACGGAGTCTTGTACGAATGTATGAGCTGCATGGATATACTTGGAAGGAAGGGTTACTAAATATATGTTGATGTTACAATTACAGCTTAAATATAAGGTGATGGTTATAAAGTAAAGGTACCCGCATGGATAGGATAGGTGTAATACAATAATACCCACACAACCTTTAGTTGCGGACGCACGTAATAAAAAGGCTTGTTGTACTTGTAGTGAAATATTTTAAAGGAATCACCTCTGGCCGTTAAAGTTTCTTTTATACTTTAGCCGTAGAAGTGTATCTGGAGAAGGTAGTTCTTTTAAAAATAAACAAAAAGGTTCTCGGTTAGGGATTCTTTATCGGTTACCCCTTTAAAATTGCCTTTCTTTTAAACAAGCCAACTAAAAAGGCTCCCTACTCTTATCTGAGATTTAAATCACACTATTCATACGAGAATGAATCCTTTTCTTTTAGTTAGTTTATAGATAAGTGCTCAAGTAGAAAGAAGACTTCATTTTGTCATTATATTCATTACTGTATTTGTAAAAATGTATGCTACATATACATACACATACACAGGCACAACGATAAGCGATACTCTTTTCTCTTATGTCTTCTGCTGCATGGATACCTTCATGCAATGTACGTAGGTAAGGTACATACATGCAGGCATATGTCATGGTATTCAATTCATGACATTACCTATACATACAAGTACATAGGTACCTATTTTTGTCTCAAGGTACTTAGTACTACATTACAAGGTACACGTGATTTATATGAAGAGTATGGGTCTTATGTGACTCGGGTGTAATGGATTTAAAAAAAGAGCTTTAAAATTAGGAAAAGACACCCACCGCTGCTTTCATGAGTACAGACAGAGAGAGAGAGAGCAATACTTAGTTTGAGATTTGAGACTCGTTTCACACTTAATATATTACCAGGCATTAAGGGTGAATGCAACAAGAATATTTCTCAAATGGTCAAAATTTTAATGAGATAATTACTTTCCCCCTGTAAGCATTTTACTTACGGAAGGAAACGGAGAATACTTTATGCACTTCTTAGAAGTTTACAAAACATTCTTTTTTCTGTATAAAAGGACCATATAGAGTGTTATGTTGTTCTCTTTCTTATAACACAGTGGACGCAGCAAGGAATCCTCTAGATATTCATTCACTCCTTAATGTATACAATAAGTCTTTTGTAAAACGAAACACATTCCAAATTATTTTTCCAAAAGGATGTTATGTTTTTGGAAGCTAAACAAAATGCATGGTGTTCTCCGGCAAAGTGCAAGGTTGTATGTAGGTGTCAAGTCACCAAAATCTGGTCGCTCTAGCCCAGCATTATACATTAGGGTTTATAGTTTCCTTCTTGAGTATGTCAAACCTCTGGAGTCATCCATCCAATTGAATTCCACTGGAGTTTGTTGCATGCAACAGATTGTATTGTGTGTTATTGTATCTTGCACCCCCACTACCCACATTTTAGAATTTATTTTAGAATTTCTTAGAGCAATCTTGAGCTATTCAGTATGTATGTATGTATGTGTATGTATGTGTAAAAGCATAATAGTGTTACCCACTTCTATATACATGTACTTATATGTGCTTTGCTTGTGCTTTGCTTGGATTGAATGTACCATAAATGGTGTAGGTACATAATAGACAGATAAATGTATAGGAAATGTGCCTAGCACTTTTAAGTAAATACGAGAAAAGTGTATTGGATGCAGACATGCAGACGATTCTGTGGAATGAGGTATAAACCATATGTCATATTGTGGTGTTTTTGCTTTTGCCATATAATATTTGTATTCTTTGGACTTTGAACGTTATCATATCCTTATTGCGTCTTGTACTGTATGTAGCTATATGCTGTGTAGTGTGTACAAAACATTGGATTGCCATAACTCGTACGTATTGAACCATGTCCTCTCACATAGCAAGATTTGTTGCTACTTGCTACTGCCTGGCATAGAATTGCGGTGTACTTAGAAATAATGGAGAGAGAATGGAATAATGGTCCGTACTGTACTGGAGTAGCTTTGAAGATTGTCAAGAGAAGACCCAGCAAAACGATTATAGGTGGTTCCCACTTGTGGATCTTCTTTCACTCTGCTAGATGTATAAGGCATTCCTAGTAGATTTGTGCTGTGTGAGTTTATTTTATTATTATATGTGTAAGTAATAGCATGGGACTGGGACCAGTTCAGGTTCTTGTATTATATGGAGGAGACGTTTTGTTGCTTGTTAAATACTGCCTTATGTGGTTGTCAGTTTACGACGAGTAGATTCTAGTATTACTATATGCAGTTGTTATGAAGAGAATTGTGAAATAATGAATGGCCCTCACTCGCACATAGGACTGGGACTGGGAAGAGACTGTAGAGAAATACAAAGGCAAGGCAAGGTGAAGGGGACGAAATATATAGATCTTCCTTGCTTCAGAAGAATCGACAGCAAACTAATGGCAATGCAGTGGTAGGGCATCAGTTTTGTCGCTAAAGCTCAATGGGATGATGATGGGATGGTCGAGGGCAACTACTTTGTGAACGGTATATTTCTGGACCAATTTTTTTACAGTAAATTTTCTGTGTATACCTTACCTTGCCGGGGATATTGAATGTCTCTGATTTTGTAACAGCGGATTCTTTATACAAGTTGCTTGCAAGTAGTCATGTATTATCTTGTTCTGTAAAGCCCATCTGTTACCACTGGTTCTATAAGACGGATCGGCACAAGGCATTTGAGTTATGTTGGAATTACTTATAACTATACCTGCCATATATATTTATTATACTATTATTATGGAACATGAAAAAAATTAGAAACTATAGCCTGGTTTGGTTGATAGTTGATGTATATTGCCTCGTGGGTCTTCCTTCACTTCACTCCACTGATCTGGTACTGGTTCTTGCTGATAATTCAACCAGTCCAGCAGAATCTTGTTTCGTACTTACAGCAGACTCCTGGAATTACTTCACAGATTGTTGAATCTCATTGAATAAGTTTTGATATTCATCCCAGCTTTCGGTCTTAGCATAATAAACCGAGTTTCTCTGATATTGTCAGTCATTACTATGCTGCAGTCGAAACCACTAAAATTGTTAACATTCGTTCAACTACATATTGGAAAAATACATACATGAGAAAGTTTTGCTTTAGCTACGCTTTATATTTAAACCGTTGAGTTGTCCCTCTAATTCATTCAAACCATGAAGATACCGTAAATAGCCGTATTTTTATGTTTCTACCTAGTTCTATTAGATCCAACTATTACTTACCTATATATACACATCCTAAGATTCTTGTATCTATACGAATACTTAATACAGATATTCTAACAATGTAATCCTAAGGTCAGGTTATTTCAAACGCTTACAATGTGCCCCGTAAACTAAAGGGTGTAATCATTTGACCTTATAATTTGAATATTAACAATTAAAGTCACTTATCTAACAGCTAAGCGTCTTTCCTGCTAAATTTTTATCCCAACTACCAAAACACGTGCATACCTATTCCTCTGTATGTACACCACATTCTATGTTATACACAATTACCTAATTATCATACCTATAATATACATGGATATATTTTGTAAAGGCAAAGTTTTAGAATTATGTTCTGTACTACGGTTCCTATTGCGAATCTTGGATATTTAACGAATACACATACGTAATAGTGTAACTCTTTTTTTATTATTGGGGGAGGAAGGATTGACATGATGGGTATTTAGGTATAGGTACAGGCTACAGACATAGAGATAATATTTTATTATATCGCATCGACACAATACAACTACGATGCAAAAACATGTACTGCGTATTTACTCTGTGGGCTCTGTGAACTCTAACATCTACACAACTATATGCAGATTATAAAGATTAGAGTATAGAAAAGAGTGTGTTAATGTTAATGTACATGTTCTTGTATCTACGTTCTTATAGTGCACAGAGAGTACTAGTAGGTAGGTGCATATTATGAGATGGTTGAAGGTACATCTGCAGATAAGTATTGTTAGTTTATAAAAGGTGTGTTAAAATATGAGGCAGATCGTTTGCATGAGCTGACGAGGTGAGTTTCCTTTCAATTTGGCTCTTGTCGTCGTCACTCGTCCTCGTCTCGAAGTTAATAGTGCAGTGTCCGGAGTTAAGCCAACATCAAACACCACCACCACCACCAGAATGCGAAGTAGCTCTTTCCGATGTGAGTAAAACGTTGAATCGCTTTGCATTGCATCGGGACGACTGACTGTCATGTCACTATCGCATAGTTACTGATGTGTACACTAATATCCGACAAGGTAGATTTTCGTGTCGAATTTCCCTTGCAGTATTCTAGAGAGTAGTGTGTGTATATTTTTCTGTTTCCAGTATCATGTAGAGACGGACGGGTATTGTGGTTCTCTGCATCGCTGGCTCCCTTCCTCTCACATCTGGCATGCCTTGCCTTTCCTTCCCTATGTGGGTCTCGTCCTCGTCAGCTCCATTCTTACTGTCTGCCTTCCTTTTACTGAATTACATATATCCTCCTCGCTAGAACTCTATTGTGTAAACTAGACCTCCAAAAACACTTGGATCATAATAAGCCGTGGCTGATTGTAGTTAGTTACTCTTCTGTGCAACTTCCAAAGAACATCATAATGTTATATTAGTAGATACCCAGCTTAGCAGCTCTAGATCCATCATAATAGTTTTCATCATGCTTTGCTTTATAACTAGTATACATACTTACATACAGATACACATACATACACTTTTATGTGGTAGTGTAAATAAATAGTAGGTGTACATAATATATTCTAGTGCATTACTTAGACAGTAGTATTTAGTATATAGGATGTAGGATATCCAATGAGTAGTATTGTAGTGTAGTAAGTGCTGGATGTGTATAAAAACTATTCAGGGTAGTGAGTGAGTACATGGGAAAATGTTGTGCGGATGTTGTTGTTACAGTAAGCAGCATAGCATTCATGTATAATGTAGTGTACTACATTATGTATATTACTTTTACTTTGCACTAAACTGTCTATGTCGAGTCATTATGTGATTCTCTGAAGGTAATCTGCTAAAAAAAGGCTTAAGTATAAGTACGAAAAATGAAAACACAAAAATATTATTATGAGGGATACACTGGCTGGTTGCTTTACATTATTATTATGCTACTACTCTGATGCTGCTGATTCTGAAAAAATGTGTGTAGTGTGTGTCTGCATTTGAATACAATAAAACATGGCAATGGTGTGATGTGATGGTTATAATATCATTATTGTGGCATTGGAGAAATCTATTTATAAAAATCATATAATTATTCTTCTTAATAAGTATGTAGCCTAGTTATTCTGGTTATTTCTTGTTGTTATGAGAAATCAGGACTAGTGCAGTCATGAGTAATTTAACCGGAAAGAGTTGAATAACATTGGAAGGACATGAGCCAATGGGTTTGTGAAGATTTATGTAGTTGTTATTATGTGGGGGTTGATTTAATATGGTTTGTATGTAATCATATACCTAATACAGTATCATTAATTGTCTCGTTTATTGATGCCGGTGCTTGCTTGTAAATATTTAGTCTATCAGTGTCCATGCGTATTGATTAATAAGCAAATATCTTGGAAGTGACAATGATTAGCAGATAAGAAGTGTGTCAGTCTCAGTGTCATACTAAAACATACATTTTTATTTTCAGCTTTTATGCTAGACCGATTTTGAGATGGTGTCATAAACAGGTCTCTTGTTCGTGAGTGTCACTATGAGCTTTGAGGATTGATGACCCGTTACAAACATTTCATACTTCATACTGGGAACACAGCATTTTTTGCAGAGTAGGCAGAGTATTATAAATACTCACAATGACATATGAAGAAATGTGATAAATGTTACCGAAGAGTCATTCGGTGGACCATATGATGTACAAATATCATGTAGGAGCGTATTAATGTACTGATATGTGTATCTATGAGTACTGTATGTAAAGGCATTCACGTTTTCACGATATGTTTATCTACATCTACAGCCTTATGTACTTTACTATGCATACCTCCCCGTCTGTACAAAATAGAAAGCGACAGAGTTTCTATAGCGTGTGTTATGTTATGTATTTTACCAATAGCATTTGAAGTTCATTGTAAACGTCTGTAGGTAATTTTTTACGACATAGCTTCTTGGGAAGTCACCGGATGCACCTCTTCGTGCCGAATAGGGCAGAAAGGGCTGGAAAACGAGTAGAGTGAGTGATGTCATATCATTTTTAATATTTTGCTCGTTTCGCTTGTTGTAATCAAACTGGTCGAGCGTATTATTCTGTAGTAGTGTTAATAGGAAAAGCCTCACATGTATAAATGTGCAATAACGTAATAATGCAAGAATATTGTAATCAACTTTCGTTGGAATAGCCACCGTTAAAAAGGGGCTACTATCATCCTATCATTTTTCTCCCTCGTGTTACCTTGTGTATAGGAATTTTTATTTCTCTCTCTCTCTCTCTCTCTCTCTGCCTTTTAATAACACTCGGCCATCCATAAGAGTATGTAGTCTATGTATTCACAATTGCTATTATTTTATTTAGTAATCAACCATTAGTAGAATAGAAGATCTCTTACACAGATACACTGCACACACAATATAGCATTTAATTATAATCCGTATTTATAGCACACATACAGACACTAATACATACGCAATAGCTCTTCTGTTACAAATACAATTGTAATACATAGTATTTAATCTTTTGCCACCTGCGCAATTGCACATTGGACTTGAACTTGATGTGGACTAACTTTATATTGGTATACACTATTATTATAAACCAGTCTCATCTCATTTTGTATTAAGTGCTTACTATTTTTGTTTATTTTTTCCACACTTTTACACACAGCAGAGTAACTGCTCATAGTGCTAATAAAAGTAATAATAGATAGATCTGTTATCTGCATAATATCTGTAACAGAACATATGAAAGGAAATGTATGAAATGAGTTGCATATGTTATGGAAATACGTAACACCACGGCATTTCCTCACCAAGATGGTCTAGTAGCACATACATACATAAGCATACAATACTCTAAACTCTAAGCCTGACCAACTGAAGCACTGAACCGGCAACCACTCTTTGGGAAGGATGTTATATGAGACACGAAACGAGAGAGTACTTAAAACTTAAAATACTTGTAGTGAAATAAAAATATTAAGCTTAAGTATTCCTAATCTGCCTATAATAAGCTACTTATTCGATATTCTTGGACTAATCCATTTTTACAGTTAAGTTATGTTCTAAAAGCTCAATTTAATTGAAAATTTCTGA
>JAQFYB010006532.1:0-12080 GCA_034694085.1 Pogonognathellus longicornis
CGCAGTAAATCTTCTGCAATAAGTTCCAATGCATAATATACCATTATACTAATAAATGGAATAATAGTTTTCATTGTGCATGTCATTATTCCATTTGCCAAATATTGCATTGACAGCTAGAATGCTGAATTATTGAGATAATTTAGCTAATTGAGCTCATTCAGCTCATGTCAGAATATACTTAAAATTTATCAAAATCGTGAGACGCACAAAAATGTTTTTTTGTAAAATTGTTTAATTGTAATAGTGCTATTCTATTGTATTACATACTCAGAATATACTACACATTTATTTTTATGTCATCTTTATCTTTTCCAAATGGAAGGGAGAGTAAATTTAACTCTTCATCATATTATTTGGAATCGATTGATACCAGGTTGATACATATCCATGCAGAGGTGCAAAGGATATTTATTATCTGAATCTGCATCCAGTCAAAAAAGTGCCTAAAATGGAAAGTTTGACATTTATTACACGGCATTATCGGGTATTCATTCCCTACTCAAACCACTTCATGTCAGGCCGGACTGGCGTAAATAGCAGGTAAGCAAGGTATGCATCGCATACCGGCCCCCAAGGTTCTGGGGCCCCCAAAAAGAGAATATTTAATAAAAAGAGGTTATTTTGCTACAAAAATGCAAATATATCGTAAAATTTTTCGCGCTACGCGCGAATTTCATATACATTACATTGTTTTTGACTCCGAAAGCGGTTCTTGCATAGGGACCCCCGATTTATAGTTACGCCAGTGGGCCGGACATGTGGTAAACCTATATTAAAGTTTGGAGCTTTGATTAGTTATGCAAAATTTCCTAAACCTACTTAACATAAGCTCGAAGAAAACCAAAATGCATAAAAATAAAGTGAGGAATTAAAAAGAATCAACAAATATAGATAAGCCAATATATATCAAGTTGTTAATTTTTAGTTTCAGCTGTACTTAATGATAATATGTTGCATATTAATCAATTAGCTTATATGATAGTCGGCATTGTCAATTTTTTCAATGAGCAGTAGTATTAAGAAATACAACAGCAGGGAACTTCATTTGGTTTTACATCAGATAAGACATAGTGCATTAAGTCACTTAGTTTTATCAAGTAACCCGGCCGGCCTAAAGGTAAAAGTCAGAGAATGTAGGTAGGTATAACTTCAGGTACGGAAGTAGAACCTCATAGCTTCCAAGAAAAAGTGTGGAGAGTTGACTCTGCAGTGTGGTGTTGGTCACGATTTTTTTTTCTCGGTGCATTGAGCACCTGCAGTGTTCATTCTGCAGGCTGCAACCTTTGTACTTTTCATTTTATTGCAGAATTCACACTGCAGTGTTTACCTTGCAGTTTACTAGCTGCCGAAAAAAGACCCAATTTCCTGCGTGGTAAACTCTGCAGTACGGTGCGGGAACTTTTTTAGCTGGGTGTTGCCAATAATAGTATCATTGTTGACATAATTGTTGAAACCCTTGCCCTTCCAGAGTCAATTTACCTTCACTCTGTCCATTTTCTTACTCTTGGGTGTAAGTGCCCCCAAACTGGATTCCCCCTTGATTGTATCAGTTGTTGCCATGTTGACACCTTTGTTGATACCCACAAATAACCTAAGGGAAGATTGAACCAATTTGGTCCAATGAGTTATCGAGGTATGAGTTTTGAGTTATGACCAAGGCACGGATATTTATTTAAAAAAATGTTCCATATATATTAAGCTACAATACAAAGGCAAGGTTTTATGTCTTTACGTTTCATACCAAACGGACTCTAAATTTTTGTCAACATTTCAAGAATTCGTAAATATAAATATTTTTTAAAATGATGTTTTTAATTTGCATTGAATGAAACTTAAACGATTTTCAATTCTGAAAAAGAAACATTATTTCCATTAATAAAGGGCTTAAAATTTTGCAATTTCCACTGCATATACTGATTCTTCTCATCAGATCTTTCAATATAAGAATCATCTCACTGATTTATTTATATTAAAACTGTATTGTATTGATGAAATTGACTTTTGAAAATAAAAAGGGTGTGCATGTTTTTAGTAAAAAATTGAGTTTCTATATAATTTTTTGCCTAAAAACCGATTTTCGGCCCCGAATTTTTAAATATATTTGTAAATATTTCTTAGGTTTTTAGTAAATATAAATGTAGATATTTCAGCACAATAAATAAATATTCGTGCTTTAGTTTGACACGCGAAAACCCTGCTGGAACAGTTTCTGTGACCTTATCTTTGACATAGGTCATGCATAATGTAACCGAATGACCCCATTTTTGAATGACACCTTCGTTGAAACCCTTAGACGACGGGAGGTATGTGGAGTTTAAACCAATTGCAATTTGGTACATACAAACAGACACAAACTAATGTTTCTCCTCTCTAGGCTCTTTCCCATGTATTATCGTTTTCCGGTCTATCATTCCTAAGTGGCTCCATCACTTAATAAATACAACGCTTTACACGAAATGCACTCAGCAAAAATATATTGTCCCTAAAGTCACACCTCACTATTATTCTTTCGTACATTCAATCAAACGAACATGTTCCCCCATTATTTCTTACATTTTGATACACCCAAATCAATTTATGAGGAAAACTCTCCACCAATAAATATCGGTTTCGTTAGTTAAAATTTAATGTATTTGTTTGTGCTTATGCAATATATCATGTACTAAGTGCATACTATATTGTACCTATCCAGAGTGCTCATTGACATTAAAATTCTATCATGCTAAGTATTTGCAATGTTGCAAATAGTTAGCACGATACCAAGAATGGTGGTTCTACGCATTTTAAATAGTCTCATGGTTTTTAGACTGACTCCTCTAGATTAGGAATTCACAGTTTATATAATATTGTAACGATATAAAACTAGCTGTCCCTGGTTTATTATATAGTAATGGCTGCTGTGTTGTAAGTGGCTAAAACTACCCTGGCTCATTCAGAGCAGTCTTTACTTTTGAACCAATCCCTAAGTTCTCACACGAGATTTTTAACAGTCTCTAGGATCCATCTTAATTCTTAACTAATTAGTAAATGAAAGTAAACAACAAGATCAACTATAATTTATACAATAATCAAAGGTTAGCGTGAATGGACGTTCAGATATACGTTATGAATGAATACAATAAAAGAAACAAAGAATGATTAATAAATGCCAATTATGAAGGATGATGCCTATATAGGTTTTATTAGAGCGTCTAGAGGGTCGCCTTTTTCCAGCGCAACCCTATCTGGCTCCTCGAGCATGGCAACCCAGCCCTAACCCTTCGATTCTATCGTGTATCCAACCCCACCCAACCCTGACCCAATTTACAAGAGCTTTTTTTTCACGAAGCGCTATTTTGATTGCTCTTTAACATGCTAATCCTAGTCAGTTTTTGTCATATTTAAAAGATCGCTTTACAGTGAATGCATATAGTAGTACAATTTTAAACGATATTTTTGTACTTTATCCCATGAAAGTGATCCTAAAACTGTTTTTTTTTTATTAATTTGAAGTACATGTCGTGTGAATTCGAACTTTTGTAACATTTTTCCAACCCGAACAAAATGTTTCTCCACCCAACCCAAACCTGACAATTTTTTACCTCCTAACCCCAACCCGTTGACCTTGGTAATTGCATGACCCTAACCCAACCCAAACCCCATAGGGTTGGGCTAGACACTCTACTAGGCAGGCGAGATTCATTGTAGCAACGTCTCTGCATTTTAGACGGTCAGTTTAACTGTAGCAATCAACGAGTCAACCTTCCAAGCTAGGGAATCGTCTATCAGGCTTGATTCGCCTGTAACAAGCTTAGTTAGCTTAACATTCGTCTCTATAGTAAACTGAAGACCTAATCGGATTCTCATTTTTCCCTTCTCTGTAGCAGATCTAGGTAAGTAAACGCTTCTCTTTCCGCTGTCTAGTCGTAGCGAACTCACTAAAATGGCGTACATGCCAATATGAGACAAATAACTTTAACGATAATTATTATTGAACCGAGTGACGTTTGACATTTCAATTGTCACTCAGCATTATTCCTTACTGACCCTTTACAAGATTATGCATTTTCCTGCATCGCAATCAGAAGATATTAGATGTAGAAAATCCCTTCCATACTCTTTTCCAGCTTAAAACAATAAGTTACTATTAAGCTATTAAGTCTAAAGAATATGGAATCGTATCGTTACAATATATAAAATATAGTTCACCATTCTTTCACCACATCATTATGAGTCAATAAATTAATTAGAGTATGTCTGGGTACTCCATCATATAATAATTTATTTATATATTTCCTTTATCCGTCCTTGATCAATTTTTACAGAGAAGCAGTATTAGAAGTACTGACTGCGTAGTATTGGTAATTGGGTTAGAGTATAATAATGTGTGCAGTTATTTTGACTATGAATTTATGCAAAAATTGATTTTTTACACCTTTCACTTTCACTGCATTGAATTTGAAATACAGTGTGCAAAGACTATCCAACATTAACTCTTTTCTTTAGTAGGGTTGAAATACCTGAATTTTTTATGACGTCATTTGGAAGGATGAGCGTTATGAAAAGTAGAGCTGATAGGTAGTGTTCATTTGTCATTAGAAGATAAAAAATGGGGAAAAAGTTAAAGGGACGGGTGAAGAAGCAGGACTATGTAGTTGTATATTTGACGATAATATCTGTATGAAAAGCATGGATAAGGGAATTGGTGTTTTTATTGGTTTGACTGAGCAGAAGGTTTATTTAAATGTAGACACAGGACGTAAATAATGGGATTGCATAAATGTCTGGCATTAGTTTGATTGTAGGCGAATAGAAGAAAAGGTTTGAATGCATTATGGAGCGTGTCGTATTGGAAGAACATGCAATAAATAAGTGCAATGTGTGTCGTTGCTAAATTGCAGAGACAGCAAATCCATGTTTGGCAGAGTTGTAGTGTATTGTGTAGCTGGATGTACATTTTGTAGTATTTGTAGTATTTGTACATGGATTGTGGACTGTAGAAAGTGTACATGTCTAGAGTAATGTGTGTTGTGTGTATTTGTATGTTGTATAGGAGTGTGGTGGTGCAATGTGTCAGAGTGAGAATGGGAGTACGGGAGCGTGCAGTAGCTTTGTTGGTTAATAATGTAAAAACTGTAAAGTGTGTAAAAATAGTGTTTGAGGAAGTGGGGTATAAAATGTACGGGAACGGGACAATGTTGATGTGTAAATAAAAGATGATACACTTAAATCTCAATTTGTTTGCTTCACTTGCTTTTCCCTTCCTTTATTGTCTTGTGACTTTTCCTTTTACTTTGCTGCCTCTGCATTTGACTTTGCTCCGCTCGTCTCTTTAGCTCAGCTTTTTAGCTCAGCTTTTTAGCTCAGCTTTCCTTCTTTCATATCCTGTCTCTGGAATTCATTTATATCTCATGCAGACATTCCATTTATTTATTATTTATTTATTGCTGTCATGTCATCTCCTGCTCTCTCCCAACACAACCCAACACAACCCAACACAACCCAAACTCTCCATTCAATAAATCCAATAATACTTTCCTCCACCAACTTTCTCCAGCCACTCTCCTCCTGTCCCGAACTACCGCTCCTGCCACCACTACCACCATCCCATACTACTCCCATTATGTACCTCTCATAATATTTCTGCCACACAACACACACAATAAAACTCTTTTTATGGCTGTGCCAATTGCGATGTCTCTGATTGCGAGACAAATCCAGATTTTAAAATCATTTTTACATTTCCTTCATTCCCTCTTTTATTTATTTATTTATAAATGAAGGATATTTAGGACTAGGACTCCAGACCAACGGAATTTGTAGAACGGGCATGAGAAGGAGGAAGGAGGTAGGTTGTTGGCGGAGAAGTTTGGGAAGAAGGAAAGGAGATTTGTGCGATGAAGAAGAGATGAGGTTGTTGTTTTTGGTGGTGTGTCGGTGTGTGGTTCTGGGTTGTAGGTGTCTGGCTATTTGAGTGTTAGTGTTCTGTGTGTGTGTTGGTCCATCTTGTTCTTATATATATAAATAATGTTGCACATATGCGTGGAGTTCACACATGAGAGAGTGGTGTGGCAGATATTCGGTGGAGATGGAGAGTTCGGAGAGTGGAGCTGGGATGGATATAGCGGAGAGACAGGGACAGGACTGGAGCGAGGAAGATGGAAGTAGGTTATCCGGTTTTCTCAGCTTGGCTTATTATTCAGAGTCAGAGTCTCTTCAGTCCTCTCCTTCTCCAGCTCACTCACTCCACACAACACACACAACCCGTGTCTCTGTCTCTCACTCTGTCTCCAGTCTCCACAGCCAAAGCCAAAGCCACACCAACCCAAAGCACAAAAGTCCATGCCAAATGCCAAATTGCAAACAACCCAAAACTCTCATCACTCGTCCTGGCCCTCGTCCTCGTCTTCCCTTCATTTCTAATCCGCAAATATTTTCACTCAGTCACTACAAATCCAACCCATCCCCATCACTCCAACTCCCCAATTAAAGTCATCATTAAACCGAACCCTTTCTCTTTATCTCCAAAACCTTTCTTTCTTCTCAAACTCTCATAGCCTACCATTTCCTTCTAATACACTTCTATTACCTTATTCCCTATACGCAACACATACATTTAGCCACATCACACGCATCCCACCACTCATTCTCAACCTAATGGCTAAAGCAAAAAATTCGATTTTTCTATTCATTCGAAATCAATTCCATCTTAAAGGCACACCCCTTGGAAACATTTTTTATATCCCACATTTTCGTATAGTGGCCCTGGTGGGGGTGGGGGCCTAATGATATGATGCACCTTCTGAATGCTGTAACTCCGCCATTTCTTATCCGATTTGGTTCAAATTTGCACAGCATATAGATAATAAGATTCCCCACGGTAAGATTTTTTTATAGCATGATACATAAAATATTTTCCCGCCAAATCAATTTTTGAACTTTTAAGTTCAAATTTTGACGGAATTTACTTGGCAGTTGGCACCCGTAATTGTATTTAACTGGTTAGGTTAGGCTAAATAATTTCCATTAAGTCAAAAAGCTCAAAAAAAGATTAATTTTCAAAAATGAATACATAGTAAAGCAGTCAAAATTTTAACTTAAAAATTTAAAAAAACATCTGGCCGTGGGGAATCTTATTATCTATCTGATGTGCAAATTTGAACCAAATCGGATAACAAATGGCGGAGTTACAGCATTCAGAAGGATCATCTTATCATTGCGCCCCCTACCCCCACCAGGGCCATTATACGAAAATGTGAAATATACAAAATGCTTCCAAGAGGGGTGCCTTTCAGATGCAATTGATTTTGAATTAATAGAAAAATCGAATTTTTTGCCGTACCCATTAGGTTGAAAATCAGTCCTAAGATCTCCCATCACATTCTCAACCATCCGATCCCAACAAATATTTTCATATACTCTAAATCTGTTGAAGGAATAGTTCAAATATTTAAATGACATGTAATACAAATAATGAAATTTTGGCTTACTTTTATTTGTTGTAAAGTAGCTCTGCTGCTGATTCATGCGTTCATTAAATTTGTCGGTTGATGATAGTTCTTATTTTTTATTGTGTGATATTGTCCAGAATTTATGAAATTATGAAATATTAGGCTATTGTGAATATTTTGCGACTACAAAGGTGATGAATGAAAAACTGTCAAATGTAAAAAATAGGATTGACTCCTTGCTCTTCTTCCTGAGTGTTTTATATTTTTTAAAAGCTGTTACTGTCAACAGTAAACTGCGGTAGTATGAAAAGGTAAAATTTTATTTGTCATTTGTGGCTACGGCGGGTGTCTTCACTTTGACTTATTTGTCTCTTTCCACACTGCACAAACAACGAATTATTTTGAATGAGCAGGAGGAAGACGCAACCCTGACTCGGATTTTCACTTTGCTTTTCACGCGTGTTCCACTTTCCTTTTTCTTTCTTTGTCAACTCACGGCTGCTGAAATAAGAATTGGTCGAAAGAAAGTGTAAATGACGAGTCTGAATTAGATTTACATTTTGTGGTGTGGTAGGAGGATGGAGGGAAAGTGAAAGAGGAAATGATGTAGGGGAGGGGGAGGGGGGAATGGGTATCTGGGGCAGAGAGAAGAAAGGCCGACGAGAGAGAGAAGGACTCACTCACTCACTTGACTTACCCAGGAGTTATTCACTACACTCCCGATCCCCACAAACAAAAACGAAGCCCCATGTCTCAGGGCCAGTCTGAACTAGTCTGAAGTCCACCACCTGCACTTTGCACCACCGGAACACCGCCACCACCCACCCACACACAACACACACAGTCACAAATCACAATCGGACACCTTCACAACCACCCACACTCCACCGATTTAATTCCACAACACAAGAACAACTCCTTTTCAATTTTCTAGGGTCGATTCGTTGCTGGTGGTCAACCTGCAACAATGAAAACACAGCACAGACCGATGATGGATGACGGACGACGGACAGAAATGTTGAATGTATGTCACAGCACGGAAATGAAAATGACAATGAAAACAAAGAGGAAAACAATTAAGACGACTAAACAGGAAAAAGAAGAGATGAGAACGCGACAAGATTTTCTTTGCGCTATTTTTGAAAAATTCCCCTTTCACTCCGCCTTTAACAAAACTTTCACTTTTCTCACTTTCGCTCTTTTCACTTTTTGACTTTTCACTCTGGCCAAGATTTAGTTGGAATGTCACAATGTTCAATCCGAATTAATTTGAGCTCACTTGAACTTTGAAAAAGGATGGGGACTGTAAAAGAGGGAGGTGGTGGTTGAGATTTCGCGTGTGTTTGGATTGGGAGGAAGGGAAGTTTGGGAGACGGCGGTGCAGTTGTTTTTCAGTGCATTGAGGTAATTGCCGTGCTGGGTGCTAGGCTGTCGGAGACGGGAGCGAGTTTGGGTTTGGGCGCTGACCTCCTGGTGAGGGTGACGGTGACAGAGTGACGAATGTATGTTAACTGGAAGGAAGTGGGGTTTTGGACGAGGAGCTCGATGGGTGGCAGCGACAAGAGAAGATTTCCATTCAGAGAGTCGTTAGTGGAAGATGTCCATGTCGAACATCGAGTGTCGAATGTGTAGTTTTTGTTTGGGTTTGCGTTGTTTTGATATTTTGGGGTGTGGGGGGAGCTGGGACCTGGCACCTGGCACGAGTGTACGGTGACTGGAGGAAGCGGAGTGTAGTTGTCCGTGGTGACGAGAATGTGACTCCAGTCAGAATCCAGTGATGTAATTTGATTGAGGAAGAGTGTGAGTCGGACTTTGGAGTTGGGTCTGGGTCGGAGGAACAACGAAGGAACGTGTGTGTAGTTTTTGGTTGGGAAAGAAAGGAGTTGTTTCGTGTGGTTGGGTCGTCCGCCTCTGCCGTCTGCCTTTCTGCCTTTCAGCAAGCCATTCGGATATTTGGATATTCCTCTCCCGTTCTCCCGTCTCCCTACTCCAGTCCTATCCCGACTCCTATCAACTCAATATTAGAACACTCCACTCTCTCCTGCCTGGAACTATTAAAAGAGCTGGAATGCAACTGGAACTCTATTCCCTGCTTTCATGTACTGCTACACACTCCTATAATATTCTGCCAACTCTATAACACCCGCCTATACGCTAGCAATAGCTATGTGTGTTCTATGTGTGTTCGGTGTTCCAATATAGGGCACCAAATATATTACATGTGTTAATATCCCTATAGCCGCCCTCCGCTCGCACACTACCTGCCTCCGTCTAATGTCTGTAGTCTGTGCCTGTGTTGAGCCGAGCCCAACACACGCACTTTCTCCATACACTTCATTTCCGATTTCCCTTCGTCTCCTTTCCCTTTCCCTTCCCTCGCCTTCCAGTTCCACTTTCAGTTCCAGTTCCAGTTCCAAGTCCAACGTACACAAAATACAAATGCCATCAGCCAATCTTCTCTCTCTCCAACATCAACTACTTGCACTTACACGCAACGTGTAATCAGACAGTCAAACCCATGTAGCCCTTCTACGCAACCCACACACGAATCCAAATTCCAGGCGCCTTTCGCCTTCCTCCGTCCCCACCACGCACTCCTGCCAGTCCTTGCCCCTCTCCCTTAATGATACGAATACAATATCAGGCTCATATCCAATAATCCTACAACATTTACAAAATTCAAATACATGCGACATAGTTAAGCATTCATCCACATTGCTGTTTGTCCTTTTCTATTTTTCCATTCTTGGTAAATAGACAAAATATTTAATAAAATATTTTCAAATAAGTATTGCCAGAAGCATTGGGTTTTTATGTTTTGTACTTTTGGGTTGCATTGCATGGTAGCCGAAACCTTTTGTGGCGATTTGTGATTGTGTTCTTGTGTGTTGTATGAGTGTGTGTGTTGGGGGGAGGGGGAGGGCGAGCGGAAGACGGATGGTGGAAGCTGGAGTTGGAGCGGAGAGTGATTTTAGAGAGAACTGTGAAGTGCAACTCTAGCGACGACTTTGATTATCGTTTGTGTTGTGGAGTTTGTTCTCGCACTCGCTTCACTTCTCTCCAGTCACCCGTCTGCCTCCATCCCAACCACCCGTCACCCGTCCACTGCCTTATTCCCTCCATCCCAAGCCAAAACCCGTCTCCTCTATTTCCCGTGCACCGATGGACACACGGACTCTCTCCAAGTCCACTGCTCCTGCGACTCCTGCCTTCCTACAATTCACCTACACAATTTCTCTCTCGGCACGAGGATTCCTTTTCCACCCAAACCTTCCCCCCTCCCTCCCCTCTCCGCCTCGCCCCCTTCCTTTTCTTTCTCCGTCCCTCCAACAACTCTAATCATACAACTCCCTGTTCTTTCTTTCCTTCATACTTTCTTTCTTTCTTTCTTCGGTCTCAGTTTCGGCTCTGGCCACTCGGCCCTGCGAGTCGGAGCACAGAAGAGTTGCTTTTGCAACTGCTGCTGTTGGAGTTATGACTTTTGTGAGTACTCAGAGTTGTGTTTTGTGAGGAGTGTGTGGGTGAGTGTGTGGAAGAAGAAGATGAATATTTGGCGGAGAGTTGAGTTGAGTCGGGACGGGCGACGGGACGGGAGTTGGAAGGAACAAGAAGAGTAAATTCTTGATTTGATTCCACTTCATTTTTCATAAATGCCCTCCCTTTGTTTTTTCGTCAATAGCCACACCACAACCACTTTTTCCGCTTCATTAGCGACGCTTAACCTCCACGTCCGTCCGTCCGTTCTTTCACGCTCTTCCTCCCCCCCACCGCCCCTCCAACACCTCCAGCTCTCATTCTCACTCGCATCACCACTCCATAATACACACTCTAATATCCACACAAACATCCATCGCATCCGTCATTCATAATTTCAATTCATTCATATCAATTCACAACTACAACTGACAACATTCAACTCATCCACCAACCAAACACTCTTCACACTTTCATAACTACACATAAAATATCATTCAAGTTGTACACTGCGTGCAAAACTGTATGTCATTGTCGTCACTGGCGTAGCCAAGGGGCAAGGGGGCAATTGCCCTCCAAAATCCGAGAAAAAGATTCGAGAAATTTTTCGCGTTATGCGCGTATTTTATGTTTATCTTTGCTCAAATTTGTGAAAATGAGCACATCTGTACGTCATGTTGAGATTGCCCCCCCCCCTCCGAAACCAAATCATAGCTATGCCTATGCAACCAAATGTTTCTATTAAGTGAAAATAATTTCAACAACAAAATGAGTTTCTTGCTAAGATGGCAAGTCGCAATAACCTACGATGATGTTTAAGATGTGTTGGTAAATAACTGGGTTATAAATAATTAGTGTAAAAATTGAAAATCTTGAGAGTTTGAGAGAATGAATGGGATATGATAGATGATGTGGGAGACTGAACTCGTAACGTAACGTATATACTGTCTGCTCTCGTGAGTGAGCAGGAGCACCACACGGCTTTCTGACCTCAATCAAGACAGAGCAACCTTTTTGAACACCCCAGTGCTCAGTCTTGATGATTCAAGACAGAGCACCTGCTCAGTCTTGAATTATCAAGACAGAGCACCTGCTGAGTCTTGAATCATCAAGACTGAGCACCCACGAAGCATAACTCTCCACCTAACAGGGGTATCGACTAAATTCAAACTG
>JAQFYB010006533.1:0-12080 GCA_034694085.1 Pogonognathellus longicornis
TTTTAGTTTCCTACAGGATAAAGTAATGTCTGCAACAATTTTACTGATTGTGAGCACTACTTGTTTGCTGTTTAATAATACATGTGTAAGATGTGTATAGTGTGTATGAGTCTTTCGTATGCTCATTTACAGCTCGGGTGAACGTAAATATTTAATTGTAAAAAATAATTACTAAAGTACGAAGACGGGAAAGTGTTTAACATGTAATTTGGTACGGACTCATTCGCTTTTGTTAATGGATTATTTACGAACTTTCATGCTTCCGTCTGTTTCTATACATGTACAAGGAATAAAATAAAATTTTTGATTACAGGATCGAGAAAAGTGCCCAAGAACGCATCTGTATGAGGTGGTTCAAAATATTCGAGCATTTAATGCCCGAAGAAAGCTCAAAGGTGCCATTCTCAATGCAGTTTCGTCACCGCATTGGAATTCTGTGTGTGCCGAACCTTATGACGCCGGCGGAAATGACCAATATACAACCGACGGTAAGTATCTTCTATAAGCAGATACATTTTTCATTCACTCTCCAGCTTCTCGCTTTTCTCATCTGATTATTTATGCAAATCGTCATCAACTCAATTCTATAATTCACACGGTACGTTTTGGTTCTCTTTTCAGCTGTTACGCTCATCATAGACGCATTGGAAGACATGCAACTCCTGATAACTCCCAACGATAATCTCCTACCTCCTGGTATCATAAACGATTCAAAACTGACGACAATTTTAAATATTTTTGACATGATCTCAACAGCAAATCTATCAAGTGGCAAAATTCCCTTACCTGAAGCAGTAGATACATGCAGAGACGTTCTTGATATCGTACTCGACTGTTTAGAAACTCGAGAAACATCCGACGGAGCCCTTAAACAACTAGAACAGTTGCGTTTTCTTCTGTCACAGCCGCATTTTCAGGTAAGCCTATTAAAACATGTTATAATATTCGCAAAGTAATAAAACTTAGAGTTTTGAGGGTAAGTACTTATACGAAGTGTAATTACGTACTGCAGTCACTCATAAGTCATAATATTTATACTACTTACTTAGTGCTTCAAATTACTTTGCTCTCTGATCATTAACTCATGTATCTCTACTCTACTGAAAACTATTAGCTCGAATGTGGAACTTACATAATATATCATCATGTATACTGTACTTAAGTATTATTTCATACACCCATAGCAAGACACTTCATACTTTGCACTTAATTCATTAAAGGAAACTCGTCTCTGTTTAAATCACCTAATCCTCCATATTATCATTTATGTCCATTTGTATCCAACTGTCGGCTTAACTAGAATACTCTGTTGATTTATAACTGTGTTAAGCCTCCTCCTCCCTTTTACCACTCCGCTCTGTCGTCTTCGTTTCCCCGTGGATACAAATCAAAGCAATCTGCTGAAAATGAGTTTAATGGATGTTTGAAAAACAATGACTATTCCCTTTTGAAGTATTAACTTCTTGTTATGTATTTGTAATGTACGTCTAGAGAGAGGCATAGCGCATACATAGAGGAAGACAGAGTGACGACGACAACGACGACGAAATAGGAAGAGAGCGACTGCTAAGTTGGCACAGAGAAAGTTTGTGTTCTCCTAGTATGACAGTCAGTCGGCGCGGAGAGAGTATACATTGATAAAGTGCTTACAAACTAGACTAGAATTAGGAAAAGTTGAAGCATAATAAAAGTTATTTGATAGGACTGTGGTGTAGTGTGTTTTAGTTGTAAATGCTCGCCTTGACTTGAGCCGACAAGCTTTAAGCATGTAGACTCACAAGCGGTTTCCTTTACTTTATTTAGCTTTGGTTTATTCTAGTAAAGAGCGAGTAAAAACGACACGAGAAAGCTGTAGCAGCTTATGTTACGGTGAGTAGTGGTAGTGTGTGAATGGAAAAAGCTGAGAGACATAAAACATATGTGCGGTAGGCTGTGCCATGGTGTGGTGTACGTTTGTGATGTCGGTAATGTATTTGAGCTGTGCCTTCTTATCTTATTTTGGCTGTGATGGAAATGGTGATGTGATGCGAGAGCGAATGAACTGTTCTTGCAGATTTCTACCGTCGAGTTTCTCCGAGTTGCCCGAGTTGGCGCTATGCTGCTATTAGAGAAGGGAACTCCAATGTGTAATGTTCGTAGTAAATGTAATGGGAAGAGAAAGCAATGCAAAAGCACTAGACTTGAATAGTTGAGCAGAACAGAACAGAACATTGAACATGCACATACAGGCAACTATCACGCTCTCTGCAAAAACGACCACCAACACCAGAAATGAAAAGAGTGATATAGGTACGTAGGAGAGTGTAGCTGAAGATTCGTTTGTGAGTATCCGTCATACATTATACTCGTACTCTTTTAGTAAGTAACCAAAGTGAGTGCTAGTGTAGCCCAAATAAGAAAAAGAGTATAGTAATCGTCGACTTGGTTTTCGAAGGTTAGTTGTTCTCACATCTCAGTGAGAGTCAGTACGCACAAAACACAAGAATCTCCCAGAACTGTGCTAGGACCAATATCATCATCAGAGCAGCGACTTAGTGACATAGAACTAAGTCTGCTGCATCATCGTACGTGTATTATACAACACAGTTGACAGTCTGAGAGAAAGAAAATAGAGAGAGAGAGTTTTCCTTCCATCCGTTGCACGACTGATATAAAGACACTTTGCTCCTTTCCATTGAGGGAATCGAAGAACCCAAATCGGTTGGGTTTCCGATAGCTCTATGACCATGCTTAAACTAAAGCATAGTAGACTTCTAGAACTAGACGAGGAAGAACATGCGTGGTACTCTGGCTGATGCACCAATTCGTTATTGAATCACTTGTGCTTCCCTGAGCTTTGCTCGCACATTCGTTCCCAGTCGCTCAAACATAAGCTTTTGTCGTTCGCCAAAACAACGACGACCAACTATCCTCCTTCTCTTCGTACTCTCGTCGCTCGACATTGTCTGTGCTGTCTCATATTACGTTACTATTATTACTATTACCATTGTTAGTTAGTCGTGATATATTTTCTTCCTTCCTTCCTTCCGTGGATACAACACATACTAGTCTCCAGTTTGCCAAACTGCTACATACTACATAGTATTATTAAATATTACACCATACGAATACTGAATACGAATATAAAAGTTGAAACTCCACTTACTACTACCAGAATCAAGACGAAGACATTGAAAACTACAACTATTGCTACTTGAAGAGTTTTCTTTCTCTCCAAAACTAATTCAGTCCAATCCATCCAGTGTAGGGCTATCGAGCTTTAAGAGTATGAAGCCACATTCCAGCCGTCGTCTCACAATCAGTGCAAAACATCCTTTGTTGTCTGTGATGCCGTGTCCGTGACTTGACTCGACTTGACCTGATCTATCTCTCTTTCCCAAGCTCTTATTGCCTACTTGAGTCTTCAGTTAGTCCTTTGCTGCTGTCGCCTATTGTTTCCTTTTTTGTCTTTTACTCTGTCTTCCTATTCCTGGACGAGTCAACCTCAAGTGGACATGCCCCATGTCGTAGTTTTCCTTTAGGTATATATGGCTGGATAATTTAGGGACGTGTTTCGGATTTGATTTTATGGTCCTTCCTTTCTCCCACTATTACTCCCACTTATAATACTATCCCATCCTATGTCTCCACTTTCTCAACCACTACATACTTACTAATATATTATACTTCTACCCTACTCACTTAACTTAGTCAGGTATACAACACTACCGCATGAAATATACAACCATTTCTGCTCACACATTTAGGTAGCAGCAACATGGCTATGACATCGGCTCATTTCCTTTTGCCACGATTTACGATAATATTGTGCGAAAAGAGCAAAGTGTTTTCTGCTCACCACTACTAGTACATACATAGTAGTTCTACATACCTCTCCTGCATACATACGTTAGAGATACATATTATATGAAGTGAAGTGTGAGCAAAATTATTTGCACATAATACACACCTTCTTCCTACATTTACACTTAACACGACTACGACTACACGACTAGAATTCTTTTACGGTGTGCACACAGCTAAGCGTCTTTCCCTTCTTGTCCGATCACAGAAAAGATCTTAGTTAACTACCTACTAGTCAAGTTCACTCTTACAACTACACGACTATTACTACTCCCTTTATATACAACTTATTTCAGTTGCACTTACTACCACATACACACATACACACACTATTGGGAGCAGTTTCCAGTTCTGAGATATAAGTTGTGCTGTGTGTGTACAACTTTGTTGTTTTGTTGGCACACGACGCTCAGAAGTATAACCAGTGACATTAGTCAGCTCTTCTGCCTTTGCGATGCAACGCACAAATACAGAGTGTACTACTTCTACTTACTACTACCTTAACCTATAGGTCTGTATACCTATACTCTATACACCACTCTGGTCGACTAGAATAACACAAAGTAAAGTAAAAGAAATTGAGGAGAAGGAAAAGTGATTGTTATTTGATGAGATGATTGCTCTGTCTGAGGTTTAATGTGCTGTACGAGAATACGACTACCAGTTTCCTCATGTTATATAATCGTTGTGTGGCTACTGGGAAAGCCAACATGAGAGAAAGCACGAGTCGGGCTCAATTCGAGCTGTGAGAGTTTGAGAGTTCCTCGTCCAGTTGAGATTTAGGAATTGCCTCCTTCTCACTAGAAATATAGCAACGTCAAACACGACGACATTATTATTACTACTTCTACCATACTCCATTCTTCATACATACATACATACTACACATTATATTATTGCTATACATACTCCCACTCTGTACTAATATTACAAAAGTACATACTCTAGTGCTGTAATCTACGACTCTTCCAGTTCCGTCATCTTCTATTAGTCATATTGCTGTTTTGTGTGTCAGTGTATTTGTATTCTTCTGTGTAACTCGTACCTATGTACGAGTGCTACTAATATACATTATACTACTGTCAAGTAGTGCATATATATACATAGTGGCCGTGTTGGTAGAAGTGAGAGTGTGATTCCCGCAAGGATCTTTCCTACGTACGATGGAGTACCCAGCTCCATTTTATCACCCGGAATTCTTGGACTACGTCCCTCCACCTTGTCCGATCCATAATCCCACTGGGATGGCCATGCCGAATGGATATTTGCCGCACCAGCATGGACACAGTCACGGACAACAACATCATCAGCATCCACATCATCTCCATCACCATCATCAGCATCATCACCAACACCAGGCAATTTTAACATGCATTTCCATTCTACTCTACTATTACGACTACTTGCTATTTACCAAGTATATGTAATGCCATGCAGTTATCCAAAAATAAGCTAACACGTAATAATACACGGGACGAGGGGTATACGACACCGACATCCTTGACATATAGTTGTGTCGAGTCTCGTTCTTACGTAATGTGTCTTATGTGTCTCTCTATGTTATCTATATGTATTAGAGTGTAGGTTGAAGTATACACTCACTTAACGCCTACATCTCCATTGTCGAAGAAAGTATTACAGCTCCGGAGAATAAGATAAAGAGCGATTGTGAATGGGGAGCATTATTATGTAATGGTATAGACTTGTGCTTTGATGCAATGTTATGTTTATAGAAATGTGACTCTTTACTTTCTTTTTAGAGAGAGAGAGAGTGAGAGTTTAGCATTAGTAGATGTCTACCTAGGTAAGTAGGTATTTGGGGATATCATGGTTGTTGAGTTGAAATACCGTAGTGCCCTACTGTTTTGTGTGGATGGAGAGCTGTGTGCTTGTTGGTAAACGAATGGGGCACAATCCAAATTTTCGTCCTCGGAGTAGGTTTGCTATTCCGCTAAAATATTTCTTGTCTTGTCTTCTCTTGTCTTTCCATGTCAACATGAACATGCCAATCGAATTCCAATCGAGAAATTTAAGCCCTGTATAGAGCCCTTCCACTTTCAAAAGTTTATTCTCATATATGTTTTCTCTGTCTCACTCACTGTGTGCAGAATACGTCCGTATACATTCCGTCAGAACATAAATGACAAAACTATTTTTTCTTGTCTTCTTTGTGTATGTTCCGTTTTGGAGTCTCTCTTTCTCCATGCCATGCCACTCTATGGGATTCTGGTAGTATTACTATATTATGTGTGTGTGTGCATGTGTGTGTCTTTCTCTTTCTCACTGCCTTCTCTTGCGCATTGCGAAATCGCATCTCTCTTCTGCAATGAAATGCAATGCAATCTAATGTAAGTAATGTAGGAAACTGTAGAATACTCGTAGTGTAGAAGTATGGGAGTTGTTGTTATATGTAGGAGTGTAGTAGTAGTAGTATGGACTGAATTCTTCTTTCAATGACGAGAGTGTATGTGTGTAGGTATATATGGACACATATAGAAGTTGATAGGGGAAGGAGAAAGAGAGTACATAGAACATGCCATGATAATACTACTACACTTAAGTTAGATTACATTTTACATTACATTACACAATGGCATGGCATTGGTTCGTAGTATCGCATTGTGTAGTAGAAACAGATAGATAGGTGGTTTGGTTGGTCGACGAGTCATACTACATAATCGTAATACTAATACACGAAGTAGAACTGTGCAGTTGTGTGTGTAATAGCTGTGTTGTAGACGAGCATTGGTATGTTGCTCTAAAGGCTCTTGACTCTCAAGTCCAGCAATTTATGAGCTTAGTAATTACGCCAACTCTCAACTCCAATACCTACTTAAACAGTTCATAATTTCTACACGTAAACTTTAACTAGTTCTCTCTACGAGTTTTCCCACGAGAGTTATGACTTTCTCAAAGGATTTTTACTTTTACTTTTCCTTTTGCAATTCTGTAGTGTTAATACATAGGATCTACTATTATGTATAGGCGAGAAAGAGTTGGCCAAGTCAGAAAAAGGACGGAATGGAATCACGCTATTGTTTTATCGATAAGGGATAAACACATTTCACAGATGTGTTCAAGGAACGAGGGACTGAGGCATTTTCATTCCTTTGAAAGGGAAAGTTGATGTTGGGTTGGTTTGTCTGATTGTCCTGCTCTATATAATAACATGGGAGCAGTACTATGCACTATGTAATAGTCTGATTGCAGGATTGTATATTACATAGTGTTGGTATTGGTTCGTCATGTCTCGTCTTTAAGATTGCTTTTTACATTACAGCCCTATATAAAGTGTATATAGAGCAGTAGAGTCGTCTAGCGAGAAAAAAGAGTGGCACATTATTTTCAGTCTGTTCTCACTTTCTTTGGTTAAACTGAAAGTCCTTAGTTACTCACTCAGCCATAAAAGAAAGTCATGAGAAAGCTCTCGAAGAAAGTTTCTTAATTAGATCAGCCCATGATAATCTGCATGGAACTAAAAGCAAACTAGTAGCTGCATGCATGCTTTTTACAGATGTATGTATATTCCTAGTACTCAACTCCGTCTCTCTCAGTCTTACATACATATGCATACACAAAACTAGCACTAAGTTCTGAAAAGACGAAATTCAAAAATTTCCTCGTGCTGCTCTCATAACAAATTCTCGTCTAACGGTTATGTTATGGAGGCATGTGGGAGTATTGTGAAGGTTGGTAGGGAAATTATATAAATAGTAGTAAGTATAGCTGTACAGATGACTTCCTCTTTATCAACTAATTGTCTCTAGTGTAGCTGGGCTGTACATGTTAATTAAGAAAAAGACGAAAGTTAATTCATATTCAAGGGGATGAGCCCGATTAGTTTGCTTTGATTTGACTAGACTTCACTATGTATTATCAGGGGCATTTGTTAGAAGGGCTCCTGGGTGGCTTAGACGTACATACATTAAGAAGACAGAATCACACTGAGTACATCTTCACGTTCACAATTCTAACATGTTCTCGGTGCCGTAATATAATGTAATGTAATGCACTAGTACTTTACCATCTCACATTCATATATTATATATGATATGCTACGTGCTTTACACACTTTTTATGTCTTTTCGCTCTAATCCACAAATGCCGTATAATGTACGTCTCAGTAATATCCCTGGATGAAGTGAAGTTCGCAGTGTATGCACTCATAAAAAAGCAAATAAATGTGTATTTACTAGCTATGCTTATACAAGTCCGACTAAAGTTACTCGGTTTAAAAGAATGGTGAGATTTGCACTGATTGAGTGTGATGTATGTGTTGTGAGTGTGTGATATTGAAAGGGTAAAGGAAAGAATACTACGAGTGAAACGTATTTAATGAGCTTGGTAACAGGGACGGAAATGTTCGAGAACCTTTTAGTCTTCCTGTGAAAGACAGAAGGAGATAAAGTTGGCTTTTTGCAGTTAGATAAAAGTTCGGGAGAAGAAAGAGTTAAAGCTCTGCCCGTGTCTCTTACCTTCTTCTCTCTATATATACTTACTTTACCCGGAGTAGCTGCCACGACACAATACATCGTTTAGTGTATCTCTATGTACTGCGTAGGTATATCACCTTATATTATGCAGCTGCAGATACATACTACATTTATTCCTTTACAAAGTACCTACCTTCCTATCTACCTGCGTCTCCTTCCTACGATGGAATGCAATGGAATGGCTTGGCATGGAATGGCATGGCATAACAGCATGGGAAATAAAAGTCCAAACCAACTCTCAAGAAATGTACGGTGTATATAGCACTAGTAGGTGTACTAGTAGTATTAGTAACTGAAGCCAAAACCAAAGGAAAAGCAAGAGACAATTTCAGTAGCGAAATCTTGGTCGTTGTCGTGGTGGTTGGCTGTCATGTGTATGTATGTATGTATCTTTATATTGTGTATAGCTTGGATATTAGTGGGACAGAGCGAGGGAATGGAATTTTAGACTTTAGTAAAAGTAAGTGCACACACACGGTGCATAGGGAAGAAGGAGAAGGTAATGTAAGGTAAGGCAAGGATGGCAAGGGTGAGAGATGAATACCTACCTTTGTGATATATGGGAAAGTAGGTCGGAAGTGAAACTAAGAAATAGAGTAGATTAGGTAAGACAGATGGGTTCCTTGTGCAGGGAGGATAGTGGGCTTTCACTTGTTTGACCTGCTGTGTCTCTCATGTCGAAATAGGGATGAATTGTGGTTAGAGAGCCTTGTAGCTGTTCCGTTTGAGTTGACATAGCCGTTCCAATACTATCTCCAACAAGATTCAAACTAATATTAGAAACTACCCAACAAACTAAAGCCACCACAACTAAATTCAACCACACTTACTGCTGCAGGAGCTGTTACAATGGAGAATTGTGCAAATGGAAAATAACACGACATTAAACTATACTACTACTTCAGAAATTCTGAGTCTGATTCTGTGTGTGTATAGTATGTGTGTGTGTTAGATTCTATCTACGTTCTTAAGTAATAATACCTACTATCTGCAAAAGATAGTTGGAGAACTGTAGTTAATGTATACTCCTAGCTATCTGTAGTAGTTGAAGTAGTAGTACTATTCTACGCAGATACTGTACTATTACTACAACTGCAACCTTCTTAAGTAACTATTACACTAAACTAAAGTATTACTGTGCTGTGTGGAACCACAAGTATTTGTAGAGATATTGCTATTTATACTACTGTGAGTTTGTGTAAGTACTTGCATTATAGCACCGCTATAAAAATCTGCACAAGCCGTTCTTCTCTTATTCTTCCCCTTCTTTTCTCCTTCTTCTTCTTTTTCTTGGAGGTTTACATCGAATTTGCTTAAGCGCGTCAAGTGCTATGTGTACTCGACAGCTAAGGCTAAGGCTGCCAGATAATATTATTGGTCTTGAGCTTGAGGTTGACTCAAGCTGCTTTAGCTTTTTAGCTGTCGTGGTTGCTGGGTCCTGCCGTGTCCTGTTTGCATTTTTTCTGTCTGTTCTTAGACCAGTCAACTGTCACTGTCATTGTTTTCTAAAGAAACTATAATAGCACAGCAGATCTGTCTGAGCTTGACTGCATCCACACTACAACTGCTATACATTATACTGCTATTATATATCATCTGCTATGTTAGAGTGGATATACCTAATAGGAGAAACAGGCACTGTGTGCATAGTGCTACTTATGTTTGTAGTTTGTACGTGTACATATATTATATACGTTGTTACTGAGAACGAGGAGGTTGAGGCTGCAGCTTACTTTGTGTGAGCTGAGCTCTTATATAATGTTTCTCTGCAGTAATTTATTAAACAAGAGAAAGCGATTTTCTCTGCTGCTCTGCTCTGCCTGTCCTTCTCTCCAGAGGAAAAAGGTCCCTGGCCCTTCTACTACATTATATTACACTCCATTAGTCATTAAAAATATTAACTTTCGCTTCGTTCCTCTTCCCCTGTCTGCTTTTCTACCATTTCTCGGTGACCTATCTCATTTCACATGGCTAGTAAAATAATCGTTAGCGAAATGACTTGTCCTTGCCTTGTGTTGCCACTTGCCTTCATTCCATCATATTGCTTATAGCTACTTCTGCTGGATACATGTCTGTTATAAAATAAAGCACAGACTTTACATTAGAACAGAGAGAGAGGGAATAAGTAGGACTGTAGGATGTATGTGAGTGTATGCTCCGAGTCCGGGTTAGATGAGGTCTATGGTTGCCCATGACAAAAAGGCCGGATGGAAGGAGCATTCATTTAATCAGATTATGTCGGAAGATTTTAGCAACTAACAGAGGAAATTGGGTGAGAGTGAGTTGAGTTCTTATCTGCGTCCGAGCCAACTGATAAGTCTGGTAATGAACAACTTTTCCATCTATTTATCTGTTAAATACGTCTACTTTATAAGTTGATTTGACTATTACAGATACTACACAAAAGTATTATTACAGAGACGAGGACCGTAGTCGAAGTTTATACGATTTGCTCTTGTGTAAGAGAAAACGAAAGACGGAAAAGGGTCAACCGAGTATAAGGCTCTCCCATTTATTTTGCCGGATGATTTGAGTATCTCTGTTTATGTCTGTTCCACTGTCTTCCTGGTATCTCTTGTTGTATACATACATACATGCACGTATTTACTTCTCTGGAATTCTTCTATGTATCACTAGCTCTGTAATAGAGACCATATAATAATACACAGCACAAGAATTGATATGATAGCAAATACTACGACTATTACTACATACTGTGCATGTGTACACTAAAGTTAAGTTACATACACATACTCTACACTATTGTACGTACTGTACTGTATGTATAAAAGTAGTCTGTCTTCAATTGGTTGTTCTGTGATCTGATGATGGTCTCTATTATATATCCTGTTGTACAATGTTTAATGTAATGTGATACTGGGTACAAGCATAGTATACGCTACATGTATACGTACATTCAAATCCAATGTAGTACAATGTACAAGTTTATGTAGTATGGGAGTATACGTAGTAGTAGGTATGTGTATTTGAAGAAGTGAAAAGATAGAGAGTGAGTGAGAGAGAGTTCATGGGGTTGAAGCTGAATGAAAAAAACTCGTCATGGGCATCGGGGTGTATTTTGTTCGAATGTGTTATGTAGTAAGTAATATGTAGTAGTAGTGTATGTAGTGTGTGATGTAGTGTAGTGTAGTAGTGAGCTATGTTTTAAGTGTATATCTGTTTGTACTTATATTATGATTGTAGAACTATGTGTGGACTTTGTGTTGTGTGTGGATCCGTTGTTTCTCTTATTCTTTCCCAAGAATCTTCAGTATATGTATGTATGTGTATGTGTTCTTGCTGGAGAATTTTACTGCGTTCGGTTTCAATGATTTGGCTCGAGTAGTGTTGTAGAAAGAAGTGTAGCAGAGCAGTGTGGCAGAATAGATAGAGAATGGTGTAGTTGAATGTGCCTGTAGACATATAGTACTTTAGTTACTAGTGGTAGATGCATACAAAGCCAAAGCCTGGCATAAGCATTAGGAAAAGATAAAGTCATGCGCGGGCTCTCCAAAGAGCCGGGTTTTCACTGGAATCTCTTTCTCTCTGTCTCTCCATTCTGTTCAATCGATACCTCGGGGATCCAAGAGGGCGGCTCAGCCTCCGAAGGCCGTCTCCTTGGCGATCCGATTATGGCTGGGTTCTTCTACTCCAACTAGTACCTATCACTTGCCTTGCTTTTCCCAGCTCTGTCCTATGGCCTACTTGCAAACCATCCATGGATAGAAAACGTAGGTATACACG
>JAQFYB010006534.1:0-12080 GCA_034694085.1 Pogonognathellus longicornis
ATATAGAAAAGTAATTCTGCATCAAAAGCAAAGCATGTTATTGTTTGTACCCAAACAATCTTCAGAAATGCCGCATGATGATTTAGTTGTATATTACGGTCTTCTTCTGTTGTATGTAACGATACAAAATTGCTATGTCAAGTGAGAATTTACTGACTTGCCATTTTTCATATTTTTGCTAACTGGCACATTGCTTTTGATTATAATATCTTGATTTCTAGACTCTCCTTGAAAAAACAAGTCCATTTCACTATTTTATTTGTGAGTAAATTTAACCTAAACTGCAATTCGAAGCTATTCAATAAGCCGAAATTAAGTAAGTGAAATGCGGTGGAAGTAATCGTTAAACTTCAATATTTCTAAGAATTCTCAATTCTTCCTATTGTTACACTTTATATAACATTTATTCCGATTCAAACAATTCTCCGCTATCAAATCTTCTATTGTGTTCATCTCCATCATGCAGTCCCTCTCCTCGATTCTGTCAAATTCGCTCATATCTACGAACGCTACGTTAAATAAATACGCTAGAAACTTCAACTTGAGCGTCAAAATGTCTTCAGGATTGCCTGCCTGTCATTCACTTGATGATGGCGAAGTTGAAGAAACATAAAGCGGCATGAGCCGCAAAAAACATAAGCCAGCATATGTAGTTACAATAATATACTACAATAATACAAATTTTAAAGCATAAAAGGAACTTCAACAAAAATGAGAGAACATTACAAGGAAAAATGTACCTTTCAACAAAAGTACTAAGAAGAAAAAGCTCAAATCGTGATGACTCTACTTTAAACCATAAATCAAAACTGTTTATCTTTGAATTTGATGAGCACTACAGTTTTTAGCACTGTTTTGTCTTAAATAGCCATGACTGCCTAAATCAACAAGGCTCTTATTGCCCTCACTCCACATAAACAGAATGCAAATATACCTACATCATATACCTACACATAAACTAAATAAATTGCATATACGAAAACTTAAGTGCATAAATTCGCAATCATCGAAGCAATTGCTCTAGGAAACTTAATTTCTTCCGCCTTTTAATTCTACATACATAAGGACCAAGTACCTGCCGACATCAATTATTTTGGTTCTGACAACTTCGGATTATATGCATGAACATAAAATTCTAATAATTTTTCTTGTTGGCTTTTGTTCACAAAGCAAGGTAATCAGGTAGAGAGGATCTGAGTCAAGTCTCAGGTTTATTTTTCTTTTCCTAAAGAGACTCTAGTTAATATAACATCTAAACAGAGCCATCATAATCCTAATCACGAACACGACCTGCCAAAGTGGTCTACATTTGCCCTTAAAAAGTCAGAATGTTAAGTGCAACTAACCTAAAAAAGTTTAAAAAATACCCAATTGAAGATGCAATGTAAGTGAATGTACATAGGCAACAAATATAATGGACACACGCGCAAGTCTATATGCAAACTCAATCTGCAGCTAAATAAAATTGTCTGGACAGAGGATTTTTTCGTATAGGACTCAGCAGGAAAGAAAAGTGTAGACAATTGCATTAATGGTCTGACGCTCGGTCTAGTGAACTACTTTGGAAACCATTAATCATGACTCTTATTAGAGCTATTAGTAACACGATAATTTGAAGACTGAGCCCATCATCCTAATAACAATCATTAGATTACAATCTTCATCCTCATTAACCATTACAAGATAAGCTAACTTCCAATCCTACCTAGACTATATAGGATATAGCTTGGTCTATTCAAATGAACTTAAGAGCAAGAAGCAGATATCCACAATTTGCTCATTCACTTGATCTTGTAGCACTCACACTCATTATTCATTCACTCTACCACTACCACTAATCTCCAGTCACTCATTTGTTGAATAAGACACATCATTATAATGTCAGTATTAAAAGAAGTCCATAGGATACATTACAGCATTCATACACACTCATTACTACACAATGCAGGCATACAATAGAAGTTGGCAATGATATTGTTCTTCTTCTGGTTGAAGTTGAACTGAACTTCATACGAAGCCTGGTAAGTACACCACAATAAATACGCAATCTGTATGTATGAAAAAGGATACACCCATTCCAATCGCAGTTTGGCCAGCGGGGCTGTGTTTACGCGAGACAGACTGTAATTGTCCACAAGAGGATTTGGTAGGTACAAGTTTATTGGACGGCCACGGAGGAAAACACGTACAGTTCCTTCTTCAGCATTGAAAGTCGCATCCTTGGTGCTGTAAGGGAATACAGTCAAAAGAAACCAGTGAATTCAGTTGGTTCAGAGTAATTCACAGAAAAATAAAATCAAAACTCATCCACCAGAATTAAGTTGCATTGTAAGCCATGAGTTCCTTTACTTTGACCACAGAATATTAACAAAAAAGAAGCAGGTGCAACAATAAAATGAAGCGTCCAAGCTTGTAATACGTGTCTGTGCTGAGACTGCATTGCATTGCAATACATTATGTATGTTGTAAGCATTTTACCTAATTTAGACTAAAGTTGTTATATACAGAAGCATACCAACAAAAACCCATGTAGGTATACACAAAAATGTGCCAAATAAATACACTACGTATAAAGTACAAGTTACGTGTTGTTGTTCATGTCCCACCACACAGATTTTGCTCGTTCGCGTAAAGTAAACTACAATAACAGTATTTCTATCAATGATGTTAAAAAGTTACGCTTAAAGGCAAACATTACGACTACATTAAGTTTATTACATTACACTATATACGCTTTTGCTAATCATAGCCAAGATTTCAATTACTAGTCCAAAAGAGAGTTCATGGAAGAAACCCATTAGTAAGTATACAGCATATAAGTAAGCAAATTACCCATAAAAAATTTATGAAACAAATAATTTGACTCGTACCCGTGCCTTGTATGCGGCGTTTTCACATGCAAGTTTAGCAGCGAACGCGCCGTAACATTATTTCTAAAGTTGGGCACACACACAAAAGAAACAAAAAATCACACTTCAAACTACAATCTTCGTATATCAGCTTCAGCAGCAGTTTTTCACGAACTCTTCATCGATAGAATAATTTTATGACATGATACTAACAAGTTTAGATGAACTTTGTAGATAACTATGTCTCTTCTTAATTAGCAAATAAGTTGAGCAATTTTAGTCAGTTTCAAATTTTCTAATTGACTCGAGTTCAATATTTTCTTCTTAAAGTCTTGCTTCGCATTAAAATCATAGATAGCCAGAAAATTCAATCACGCATTAAAATTTTTCCTATAAAGCAAAATTTGTTTACCAAAGATAATTCTAATTGGATCTGTATTCGTAATGTTAAAGTCTTCCAGCCATGCCACAATATTATAATTATGATACAAGGACATTGCTTTTAAACATGTTATGTTGACTAAAAAAATAGATTCAATATCGAAATATATCGATTGACAATATTCAGACCTATACCCATGTATGTTAATTTTGGGCAGAATGACAAAGTTTCCTTGATATAAATACGTGAGAGAGGGAGAGTATTCAATACTCCTGTGTAATTTATTATTAAATGCTCAACATACAAAACCTTCACCCTATCAAAACCTCTATCCTTAACTTGCATACCAGTGACTCCTACAATGCCTCCCTCTCCTTGACTCAATTTCATTTTTTACTGTTGGAATATGTGGGCATGTTAAATACTGTACTAATATAGTGTTAACTTTTAATCAGAATCAAATCTACCATACAACCTACTGAGAGTTTCTACGCTAGCGTAAGTCTTTAATTATTTACACGTGTAAAATTCGCATAAAATGTGTTCACAAGTATATAAAGAGACTACAAACACTTGTCTGAAAGATTACATATTATGATTCTGATAATTATGTTCTCGTAAATAAATGTAGTTAAGTAGGTACATAACTTATGTTTTCCTTATTACTACATATTTTTTACAGTAAAGGAATTTCATTGAACCTAAAAAGTAAAAAGATGTCGCTTAACGCTGTGGTTTTTAACCATAGGCATAAAGCCATGTTCATTTCGTTCTAGAGAAATTGGGGATTGAGATTAACTATAAGGTTCATCTACTGCGTTCCATCTCAGGAAACATCTTCTTTACAACAACAACAAACTCCAAACAATGGAGATAACACGTAGAAGACATGACGACTGTATTACACACAGGATAATTTAAAGAACCTATGCTGATCTGCTGAATAAATCTCTGCAGCACTAAAATGAAAGCTTAAACTCTGACTGCCTATAGCTAAACATACTGTGTTAAAGCATACACTGCATCGTGCTGCCAAGGATTAAGTATAGAACATTCGTTTGTTTAAACCTTTGACGATTTTACTTTTCTATCACATGACAGTACATATTTTTGTGTGTGTTCAAGCAACTGAATCTTTAGCTAGATCTTTTGACGACCTGGCTTAAAGTAGATTCGTGTTAGCATTTAGCATGCATAAATCATTTAACCCCGGAAGTCATAAGTTTTCATTTAGCCAATCAGTAAAACTAATATAGTTATTACAATATGTATACATACATTGTTGGAGCTAATTGAGCTGACACTTTCTTCTTACTGAAATATTTTCTATATATCTTTATGTATATCTGTATGCAAGGAGGTAAATAGTTTACAGTTTTAAAAAGTTGTAATTCACACTTTATGATACATATATAGGATAGTACAGCATGCTGAACTTTTTACAACTGTATATTATACTACTTTACTTTAATTGTGCAAATGACTATCCCCTATGGTTTATTTTTAATTTCCTAGAATGTTTAAATAATGGATTTGCTGCTAATAGCTGTTAATAGTTGCTAATAGGTTACCTACTATGCATATTGTCTACCCTACTACAAGACCTACATTGCTTTAACTCATAAACATTATTTTTCTCAGTTCTCACATACACAATTTACAATTGATAATAAAATGTAAACACTGGGAATCTATAAAACCAACAACGTAATGAAAAACATTTTAAAAGAATGCAAAAAGGAAACGATTCCAGGTCAGTTTAACACGAGGCATGTACTTGAATTTAATGTTTGTTGTTGAGTATTAAGTTTTCAATTCAAGGGTCAGGCATAATATAGCAGCTTTTACTTAGCTGCCATAATAAGAAAGAAATGTGTCATGTTAGCTTTCAGAGTGCACTAGCACCTGCTAACACTTTACATGACAACAAGTGCTTTTACATGTATTCATATGAATGTATTGAATGTACCTATACCTGATAGCTATGGCGAATCCCAGCCCTATACATACACGTGCGGAAATCTTTACATACAAATTATTCCGTAGTATATTAAAAGCTCCTGAGATTCTCAGCATTAAACCTGTATTTTAATTTAATGGGTATTTGTCAGTAACATCTCATGCCACGAGTGTGGTACGAGAACTGAAGCTTATATCCACGTAAATCTGTCTTCGTGTCATGTCAGACAGTAATGCCAAGGCTGATGTTGATGAATGACTTTCCTATTGTATATTAGCATTGTTCTGAATAGTGACATGGCTGCTGTAAACTAAACACGTTAAAAGGATTTCCGTTTCCTAAAGCAGACTTTTTCAACCCAATTACAATATTCAAGTTTTTGCGTATAGTAAGAATGCCTGTATTATACCTAAACAGATCCAATTGCTATTATCAAGAGTTAACATTAAGTAGAGAATGCACCTACAGTATTTATCTACTTGGGAACTTTAATGTCAACCGCAACTCATACTACTGCTGAATAAACACACATAAACTTGATTTTTCATTAATATTAGTATTAAGTACATATTATGATGTATTTTTGTTGTATAGTATTTGAATAAGGATTTTTATGTTTTCAAAAGTTTTTTGTCTTTACCTAGCAGCCATGGCGCTGTTTTGCGAGAATATGGAAGGATTGCTACTGTGGAAATCACTGGTGGAACTCCAACGTTTGGCAAGAGGAGACGGAGTGCCGTTAGTGCCGCCGTTTCTTTGATTGTGATGTGAGACCGGAGTTCCAATTCCACTGACGATTCCTCCGTTTCTTGGTGATGGCGATGCTCGATTATGAGGTGATGGAGAAGGTGACGGTGACAAGCCGTTGGAACTCTGACTGTCAGCTGAATGCAGAGAGCCTGTCGACTGATGATGATTTGCTCGCCTGCTGCTCTCGCAAACAAAAATAGTACGCGTAATTATTTAGCCAGAGTAAGTATTATGTTCCCATATATTAAACATAATGTGATATGAACTCTTTCCTTTGAACCACCAACCAAAACCAACACCGTAACAATATTTGGTTCGCATCCGCCTTTATCTTAAGCCCTAATGTGGTTTAACTAGAACTAAACGAGGAAAGAGCTCTATCATATTTCTAACTTAAATTATACATTATATTTATATCATATTGTATAATAGTAACAAGCAGATATCTGAATGTATCTATACTGTGTATGTACTGTATGTGGTTTGTCCTGGGTCTGTTTCTATGTGACATGTTTCAATTAATGGGCATGTATTGTATTATTTGGCTTTAATGTTTGTGAGATAACTACATAATAATGCAATTACCAATTGCCAATTACTCGTGCTCATATTTTCTGATTATTACACAGTGTAATGGCATAATAATATATAATATCACCTTTACTATTTGTATACCGTTGACAACAGAAATGAGAAAGATGTAGCTCATATTGTATTGCACTATAGCTATATATTATATCTACAATTCTGTTATTACACTTTCTATGAACATATACAAATACAACACATTTATATTCACTTTAATTTAATTGCTGCTCATAATGATAACAGATTAACCGATCGAAAGAGTTATATTTTATGATATAACAAAAAAATTGATAAAACATAGTAAATTTTATCGAGTTTATTCATCCGCATTCGGTGTACACAGTACACCCATCCTTAAGTAAACTACACCTCCCTAAATATCGTTTATATCGTTACTATGTTTTATCTAAACGACCAAAATGACTCAACCACGACTATGACCTCTGCTTAACCAGCAAAAGGAACAAGAATAACTGCCATGTAATTACTGCTATTGTGCAATCAACCCTTTTATATAGGTGGTGCATATAAACATGCATACCCAGGTAGGTCTACCGACAGTAAGCTTAAACCAGGATCTTGTTAGAAAAGTAAGAAACTTCGTGAATGTTTCTGATAATTAGAGATTTGATCCTTTCTTCGCGCAATACTGCATAGATGATGGATTGCTAAGCCATTAAACCACAAGAAAAACGATAATCCTCAAAAACACCATAAATCCTATGGTTCCCAAATCACAACTTGATCCTATATTATTTTGAGCGTTTACGCAACGTGAAGGTCATTTAGGCTCGATAATCATTTTTATTTCTTTCACGTATGGTTTAAGTATGCATTAAAAATGCTTCAGAACTGCTAATCGTATCTTTGGTGAATGAATTTTCATGCTGCAGTCATACTAAGAAAAAATAACCCTTCTTACCTACATACTACAAAAGTAATCACAATAATCTTATTACCTAGAATTGGCTAGATTAGTGTTTATAATGGAAAAAGAAAAGAAAAAATACTCAATACTTATAGAAAACAAAGGCTTAATCCAATATAGGTCGTAATGTCGTTTGCACATCTAATTTAGATGCATGTATGCCTTGGACGTGATTCGAAATAGTTATAGATGTGTAGTTGTATGTATAACTTTTTGTTTGTGTAAACACACCTTGAGGTACATAATTATTATTTCCATGAATTTTGAATATTTTATTTTTAAATAGTACTTAAGAGTACCCAAGCCTCAAGCTACTCCTCTGCCTAAAATATGATTAACCTTAATACATCTGCAAAGAGTAAGTAGGTACACAATGACACTGTAATCACTTATACTGTGCAAAAATAGTCTAAGCCTCAGAAACACAAATCTGTATGACACTACTTGTATAAGAACATTTGCTACACTTTATTATGATGGCTTTAGCTCTGAACCTATAACTGTTGTAACCAGCTATTATAATAATTATTATGTAAAGATGTGCCAAGATTAAAATAGGTACACAGTTGGGAGTTGAAATTCTGGGTTGCTTAAGTTAAAGAATATTTAATGTGTGTTCAGCTTGTGTAACTGTCTGTGTAGGTATCTTTGTTTAGCCATCAAAATCATAACACGCATGCAGACCTATATTTCTTAATAAGTCTGCATTATTTTTTAAATATAGTTATAACACATGTATGAGAGCTACATAATCTTCAAAATGTTGTTTAATAATACTACTACAATGTTTCCAATGTAAACATAAATAAAATATTAAATATTTTACCATCAGCCTACATTATAAATTAAAAGATGTGTTTCTGATAGATTTGATAAAATTTTGATCTTCAGTCTTTCATGGAAACTTATGAAATTATCTGGGATTGCAAACAGGTTGTTGACACCATGACTTATCTTATCAGATATTATTTTCATTTATGATCTCAACAACAACACTAATCTCGAATCTCAATGTAGTTGGTAATACAGTAGCAAGTAACAGAGCACAATATGTATAAACTCTTTGAGATAATATCGTATATCAAGCAAAATACAGATAAATACACCTAGGAATGTATTCTGTATACTTGTACAACCATTTAAGTGTAATTAGTGCACGGTCTACAGGTAGAGTATATAAAATGCATTATTTTATGACATTAAATTCCATTAGACCTAGATGTGTAATTGCTTACACGATTATGATGACTCGACAATTTACACTAATGTTTTTCAGGAAATGCTGTTTATCATTAACTAAAGTGTTACACAAGGTAGTTGGTTGAGAACAGTGTGATTTTGTAAACATTGAATCATGATGACATGATGCTTGCTTCACGGAAAATCATTTACCACTGTGCCTACCTAATTGTACCTAATTATAAAATTAGGAATTACACTTTATAATGTGTATGTGAAAATTAATTACCTATACCTGGCAATGCTCAGGTTGGTGTGATGTCCGTTATTATTCGGAGTGCCAGAGCGACGCCAATCGTTTCGAGAAGGATCCGAATGAGTAGCGTACAGTCTCAACCTTCCAGTAGGCTCTTTGAAATGTAAATTCGAGTTCTGACCGTTGCCGTTGATGTTAGCACTGGATAAACCTGCAACACATAAATGAAACATAATTTTACAAATCGATACATTACCAAAATGTGTATTTACACTATGAATATATAACCTGTACGTTATCTGGCAACCATACAGTAACTAATCAATAGATTTCCTTTGTAATTACATTCGTATTGTATATAATTTAACTCGTTACGCCAATGTGTATAAAACGTACGTACTGAATACCATTAAAAAAATTCATGTCCAAACCAAAAATGGTTAGGACTGAAGTGACAGATTCAAAATTAATTAGATCTGGCAATTATTTATTCATGAAAAGATAGATAGACACAATGGGACTATAACAAACTAAACACAACACTAGAACAAAATTTTACTTTTTCATGGAAGAACCTGACACATAAGCTGACAACTGTTATATAACTCAAGCCTTGGTTTCCTTTATGGTGTTGATTTCAATGTACAGTAATTTCAATCACTATAATCACATCAGTCTCACATTCAGTCATGTGAACACGTATATCAGATTTATTTGATTTGGTCCGGAACTAATCTTAATAAATTAATTGAATGCTCACTAGAAAATTACGGCCCACCTACAACCTATAGTGATACACAAGAATGATACACACTATATGATACCAGTAGGCACACTATAAAATAACAAAACTGATCACTTCAAATAAAGTTAAAGTAAAAATAGATACCAATTTCCTGTGAATTGCAACCAGAGACTCTCACTCACTAAACTAAGCAATTCAGAAGCCCAATCTAATTTAGTCTTTCCAATTCCATTACTCGACTCAACTCAACCTTTTCAAATTGAAACAATCAGCCAGCCAATTAGCTGCAGACTCGATCCTTCAATGATTACTACAATTTATCGTGTACATGTACAACATGAAGAAATGTAGTAGTAGTAGGCATCTACTACATTAAGAGCAATTGTATCAACACTAGTAGTAGTCATGCAATATATAGCACTCACACTACACAGATTAGTTTTACAAGTATTTTTACAAGAATACTATAATATTTCTGTCATCTCTGTTAGTAGAATTTCATTTTAAAATGCAGAGTAAACACTTCACTTCACTTCCACATGCTTTACAGATTACAAGAATAAACTGTCATAAAATTTCCCCTTTGATGTTCCTTGCCATACAAACCTCGGTATGCATAATATACATAGAGTTGATAAGGCTCTTTATAGACAAATTACTTGCTGATAGAACCCCACAGAGCTTAGAGAGAGATACTATCTTATCGACCAGTAGTAGTAAAGATACAGACGTGCAGGTACCAATAAGGAACTTCTAGGTACATATAGTATGTATTATTATTATGTTATATTATCTCAGATTTTATGGTTCAGTTAGACTATACAGTAAACGACACTATAGCACACAGACACGTACAGAGAATAAGTCTGCAAAATAAAGAAGAAATAGGAAATAAAACGTAGATGCACAACTTGATTATTACAGTCTGACTCACAGTTTGTTTTTAGCTCGCCTATATATTTTCTGTATACTCAGACAATTTTTTCCTTTTAGACAGCTCGACGATAAATGTATGAGCAGAAATGGACAAATATAATACGACTACTGCTACACATTCATTCCTTTACCCATACTTACTCACAAAGACCCGACGACACATTCATTTGATACATGAACAAAACACATGTAAGTCTAAGCACCAAACGCAGTAAAACCAACCCATCATAAATTTTTGAAGGGACGTAACGAGCAAGAGCAGTTTTAACAACCATATTATATACTACTGACGAAACTGACGATGCTAATGCTAATGCTGAATGTGGCAATTTGCTTTCAATGCTAAGGTCATATTCGTAGACTACTCAGAGATAATCCTGCATCTTTCTCTTATAAAAACAAAACATATTTTTCCATGATGTGAAATTATAGTTATTCTCATACATACGTACTTTGCTTTGTGTTCAGGCCATATGTACGTAAAAAATGTGTGGTATATGTGTGCAATGTTGACTTGTTGGCTGAAATAGATGCTGAGAATGCCAATGGTACTTTACACAGTTGTCCGTAGCAGAACCCATACTGTTTATTCGATACTACCCTGCTGATTTCATAGTGGTACTAACCATATGTACATGACACTCTGTCCGTCGTCGACCATTCGACTCCGGCACACTCGAATTCAATCAATTTGCATACAGATACTACAGAATAGAAACCAAGTTCAGATTGCTGCGTTTAATCCTCAAGTAGTCAGCGCTTTCATTAAACAGACAAGGGTTCAGAATATATTTGTTATTTATTCAGACTCTTTTCGACCTCTATGGTATTAGGACAAGTAGGATAGGCAATGGGCACGATACTTCACATCGCAGCAATAAATTAATATAAATTAGTAGTTGCGTGTACTTGTAAAAACATCAAACAACACCTTGATTTGATTTTAAAAAAATTAATAAATGTTTGCTTGGGTTGTAATGACATTAGTTCACTTTCGTGTATAGAGAAACAAAGTACAGTAATAAACAAAAAAAGAAAGAGATTTATGAATTACTAAGTCCGCCAAACGATTGCCAATTTCCAACAGTTCACTCTTTCAAGAGGATTGCCAATTTACATGCAATGCAACAGGAATAGGAAATGCTAACGATTATTCAACTGTACTATTTGCTAAGTGTCAGATAGTACATGTATTGTAGTGCCTACATTTTATGACCCTATAATTAACTTCATAGTTTTGGCTATGTACTATGTAGGTATGCTAAAATTATAGCACTATGTATATCTTTCGGTATTGATTTACATTATACAACAAAATTAAATACATTTCCACGTTGATATTAATATACACAAATTGCGTATACAAACCCACATTTCCATTTAAGAGAGCCTTAATACCGAAATGGTCATAAATCCATAAATCCATAAATTTGCCAAAGCCAAACTACTCTTGCATTTCCACCAAAATCATTCGTCTCAGGCAAATGTGTCTAAACCAGGATATCCA
>JAQFYB010006535.1:0-12079 GCA_034694085.1 Pogonognathellus longicornis
CCGTGAGTATCATGTGTGCCATCATATTATATTTATCTATTCCTATTCTTACTTCATCTTCGACAATTCCTTTCTATTACAACAACACAACTCGACACTATCTCGATAATGCTACGCAGCGTAACGTAAATTTTCCAGAAGATTGTAAATATTGAATGTGGGAGGGAGGTGTTTGTAAGTAATAACAGCAACCTACTTTACTCCAGAGTATTTGCAAAGAACAGCAGATCATTTTTGAGAAAGCAATTGATCCGGAGAGGCGATAAAATGAATGATTCTTCTACATTGCGTGGAGTCATTATGGGCATACCAAAATCATAATAGAAAGGAAAGAACCCAACCAACCCGGGTAGTGTAACAAAATGTGTATTTTTACAAGGAAAGATATACCATGTGTCTGTGTACACATATCCATTTATTACACACTCGACACCCCGAAGTCTTATATATACGTGTTGAACACTTACCCAGGATAGTGTTACAAATACTTTTCCCATGCAATATTACATTTTGTATATACATACAATTTCATACACCCATACCTACTACAACCGAATTTCCCATTTATATATTTTTGTTGGTATACAGTCACAGTCTACATATTGCATTCACACCGAAGAAGAACCAAATACTCTAGTACGCTGCACCCGCTTCGGCGCTCTCCGGAAAATCAATGTACAAACGAAGAAGGAAGGCAAACTTGTACACAATATACCAAAACTATACTGTAGAGATATGCCCAAGGATTTGTTGTCTAATACCACTCTAGTAGTTCTCAATCCTTTCCTTTCTATTACGAAAAATGCTACAAAACACAAATACTACGACATACAACTATTATATCCCGTTGTTCGGTATTGTATAAATTAGAACTTCTTTTACTAGTCTGAATATGGTAGAGCTTTATATTGTCTATGTGCACACTGTGTGGACTGTGGACTATAATGTGGCTTGCCATTGACGCTGGAAAGGTCTTCCAGTGTACTTGGAAACGGGAAATAATAAGGTACTATATACCTCTTGTTGTGTTCATACATACATACATGGAGAATTGAAGGAATGGGACACACACAGAGCACACAACTCTAACTGCGGGTATATCCCTGTACTTATATGGGCAATTCTTGCTTTTTCGCACGACCTACTCTACAATTATTATACCGACAGAAAGTATCCGTAAAGTAGTTCTGATTTTGATACTTTGCTGAGTAATACATCTGCACAATGGGTCCCAGACTTTTACAGCGTCCTTATACAGTTGAGACTACTTACTTTAGTTAGTACCTTATACCTACATACCTACACTACATTAGTAGTGAGCGTATTACCTGGTGTATGACTGTATTACTTATTGTTAGTGTATGTAGGAATGTATGTGTGAGTATGTATATAACATCTCTTTTCTGTGCTTGTGTGAAGTATAAAAGGAATAATAATGCATGCCACAAAATAAATCTAAAGTTTATGCAACAAAACACAAAAGAAAACGCATTAAGAGTCGAGAACGTTTTCTATCCAGGGAATTTCAACTCAGCTCCAATATCTTGACTCTCGACACAACAAAACTTTCATACAATCACAGAGCAGACTTTCTGAACGATAATGTCAAATAATTATACAGTCGACGGCTGGAAATGGCACTTAGACTCTCTACGGCCACCATGCCACTACTCCTGTGTGCAACTTTACTCATGCACAGCCTCGTGGAAATGAACTCTTGGCCTTTTCCGTCTTTGTGGCTAGCAACCAGGCAAGCATGCTAGTAGTTAATTCTTTCGGGAGCTCTCTCTCTAATGTTTTACATTGTCCTACTAAAATTACATAATATAGGTACACTCCAGATTTGCATATTACCACACAACGATGTAGGACACCTCTTCTCAATGTCTTCAGAATATTAACAAAATTGATGTTACTGGGTTAGATAGTTAGCTCAACATAACTTTTCATTTTCAAAAACAAACTCTCGTACTTATGCTACCTTAGAGCCCATGCATAGCATAAACTAGGGTACTTATACACCTAGTTGGAGACAAAGTCATCAAATAATTATCATTTAGTGCACAGAAAGGAGAAAATTTACTTTCTTTTGTATTTTAGAAATTTTTCTTCTTTCGAAATGTTTCTTCTTTCTCTCTGTAATATACCTAATATTATTCTACACGTGTAGTATTGTGTCTGGATGAAATATACACCTACATACATAGTACAGCAGAATGTGGAATATCCTTATGTACGCAGTAGATTTATATTTACAACAAAGCAAGACACATTGGAATGGAACGTCAGGTTTCCTTTGGCAAGAAAATTACACAGAAAACCAACAACGAAGGTAGGCGAGCCGTATGAAATGACAACCGTAAACTACAAGTACCCTTGTACATTAAAGTACTACAACAAACGCGACGACCAAAGAGTCAGACAGTCTGTTTATAATGGAAAAGCTTTGAGTGTTAGTCATGCTTGAATGCTCAAGGCACTCCAACTACAGAGATAGTCTCGTGTATGTGTGTGTAGGTACTTCACATTTTTAAGATTCGCTGCTGGTTTCAGGGTTCACATATTGCCATTTCTAGACATGTAAACGTATCTCATCTGCTACAAGAAATATGGATAAATGTGGAAAAACACAAAAATTACAGAATAAATAGCTATGTCAAAATAAGTCAAAATGTGGAAAATTACATCACACTTAAGAATGTACATATTTTTACATTTTTACATTGTAATAGTATTATGTTTTTAACACACAAAGTGTAACTACTACCATTGTTCTCCAATATTGTGTTAAATACTTTTTGAATGTTGCAATTTGTACGGAAATTTAATAGGAATTAGGTACATGTACTTTACATTACTTAAGTGTATGGATTACCCATATTTTCCCATACAGAATGAGATTTTTAGCTGCCCGTAAAAAGGCATTTTTCCATAAATTTCCATATTTCTTTATTTAGGGATATTTTGAACCTTGGTTGGTTTTGCGATTGGTATGTACGAAACGTAGGATGTTACGTAACCTAAGGTAGTGCCTAACATTCCTAATGCCAATGTGAGTTGTTGAATTCTTTTGCCCATTTTATCCAATATTTACTCAATTTCAGTTCACTAGGTTTTATCTGAAAAAACGAGGACTCGTATTTCACGATAGATGCTAAGGTTGCAGCATCTGTTCTAGATTTGTATAGGTACGCAAGTGATCTTTATGATGATCGTGTGTGCTAATACGAGCGACTTACACATTTGCTACGCTGGTGGTAATTCTTTACTACGTAGGGAATCCACAAGTATTTAGTGCCATTAGTCTCCTAAGATGACTTTTACTCAGATTGATTGTTGTGAAAGTCTCTGAGAGTAAATTGGCGCACTGTCACTAACTAATTTAGTGCCAACCTATATTTTCGTAAGCAGCCCGTGTGCAATGTTCAATCGAGCATTAAATTATTTACTCGCTCCCTACTGTTCCACTTTAGCAAAAACATCTTTCGCCAAAATGCCGTGTCGAGTACCAGGAGAATAATAATAAGAGATGAGGTAAATTCAGGAACTAACAAACAAGGGAGTGTTAAAGTTTGGAAATAAACACCTAGCCTGAAAACATGATTGTTGACACTAACACACTACTACATACACAGTTGTAAATAAAAAATAAGGTGCAACATAATTGAAAGTAAACCTGATTGCGATAGCTTCTCGAACATTTTCGAAGATGTAGACGAAATCTGAGCTGCAAGAAACCAACACAAAACAAACATAATCTTCGAAATATCTAGTACGAGAAACTTTTGCTTTGTTGTTGACTCATTCTTTGTCACTACGAGTATCTGCTACTTGGAGTGTGTTGGGTAACTGTAACTGAGCTCACTTAAAAATAATATTCCAACTGAAAAGTTAGAAAACAAACATAATACTAGTTTGACTGTCACAAGAATGAAATGAGTATAACTTGAAAAATTTCAATTGGATTTTATTTTACTGTCGTAATCTGAGGAAGTTTAGGGAAACAACTTCTATTGCCATTGGATTGACTTTGCGTGCTAAAAACTTATGTTTATTTCGAAAACAAATGGGACAGGAGCAGAAAGTGTGAATTGTAAAGTTTAAACGGGCTGCTAAAGTAGTTTTCGAGCCAACTGAAGCCGTTGTGAACATGTTAGTAATTTTTGTTCGTCTACTCTTTGGGTGTATTCGAAAACAACTCAATCCAACTCAAGTCTGTAATAAGAAACAGGGAAAATGCATTTGTAATATGTCTCCGTGCTAAAACGACTAGATGAAAAATCTATTTATAGCACTGGCTTTTTATCCTGTCCTCGTCTCTGGACTTGCTTCACTTTGACTTCTCATTCTGCATAGGCCTGAAAATATACTCAGAAATGAAATAAGCGATCTATACTTTCAGTATATGCAACACACAAGAACATCCTCTCTTTTAACAGATACTGATACAACTAAACTGGCTACGGTTACGCTACATGAAATCGGTTATAATGAGTATACATCACGACAACTTACCATCTTATAATATTACTTTACACTCACACACTCACATACCTACCCCTGCTAATCTCCTTATCTCTGCATAATGTTATTAGAAACATGTTACAAAATGCATGCATTTAAAAGTTTGTCGGATGAGTAAGCCTCCTGAGTGGAGGTATACAGATATGTAGTGTCGTAACAAAAGTAGGAGTCAAGGCAAGAAAACTTTGTGTGTGTGAATCTAAGTGTAGCAAATCCTATGTAGTGTATAGAATGTATCTATGTATGTATGTATGTACATAATTTTTTCGGGAGTAGTGATTGTGTGCACTGTACCCTTCTGTCGCTTTGTTTTTATTGCTTCAGTGACTTTGTACTTTAGTGTTCCTGTGAACCTTGGAGATTGGTGTAAAAATTGATTGTACATAATCCAATTCCACAGCTCATTTTTCTCTGCGACAGTTACACCTTGCTTCCTGATTTGCCCATTGATTATGTATGGAGTGTCAAAAACATTGACTTATGGTTAGCCAAGTACTTATAGGGTCTAAGGTTTCTTTTTTCTTTTCCTGGTTACATTCTACTGCTATATAGTATGTATGTAGAACACTATACTTACAAGGATAAGTCTCTTGAACTATGTGCTATTAGATTATTTTTAAGTGAACTGAAAACTGAATGAAGGCTTGACAATGTTTTTGGCACGGACATTAAGTATATATTAAAAATTGCACACATATTGCTCGTATAGGCACAACTGCGGATGTTGCTCTATTTGACTATAAATAACACACTTATGTTATTACACAATGGAATTTTGAAAAGAAACCAAATCTAGATAAGGAAATTAAGTTTGTAATTGTAATTGCTTGTAAATAGTGAAAGAAGAGGAGTGTTACCTTAGTGTGCACAGTTAAGAGCGACTGGAATGTGGATATTATCTTAAGTCAGTCAGGGTAATGGTGATGATGTCATCGTCGGATTTTCCCACACAATGAAATTTTTCATGTTTGAATGAATGGGTAAGGTGTTTTGGTGGTGACGTCAGGCGGAATAGAACAACTTGATTATCACAAGATGATTAAAAAGCGTTTGTAAAGATGAACTGGAATTGATTTGAATAGAATTGCATGATTGTTTTTGATTGTGGTAGTGTTAGTAGAAGGGGAAGTAAGTATTGCAATTGGTATTAGGCTATTAGTATCGTAAGTAATATAGAAATGAGTACAGTGTGCAGTGTTTGTACTAGTACAAGGGGCTGTAGTAGTACGTGAATGTTTTCGGGCTGCGTCGCTCGGTCGGGATCGATGCTGGAGTTCGGGTGCGGGCGGAGGAACTCCAGAACAGCTTTTTGCTTGCACCTTTTCTCCAGGATCTGTGGCGCCCGTCGAAGGCACTGCCACCATGCTTACATTTTCACAGTCAGTTCAGTACAAGTTACAAACAGCACAATACAATCCCTATACTCAACTCACTACGTAACAATGTGACTTCACTTACTGCTTTCACACAATTTTCTCTTCTGTGTTCTTCGATTGCAATCCCAGACTTAAGCTTGACTTGTTCGTCCAACGGCTTCTCCAGGAATATCTGGATTCTCGACTGAAATGGAAAATTACTTGCATTGCTTGCTGAATTTAGCAGGTTTATGTGCAGTGAAGCGATGTGTAGCGGCCGAAAACTTAAACTGCTTATCGATTTCGTATTTCTTTGAGACTTTGCCGATTTTGCATTGGAATTGACTTGACTGCGACTTGTAATTGATGGCATTCAATGCACTTACATTAAAACAGGGTTATGTTATGACTATAACCCTTCTCGCCACTCACTCTTACGTAACCCAATCCCTCCAACTGAAACTATCCATCCGATATGATACGATGGCGAAAGAAATTCAAGCAGTTACATTTTATTTACAGTAAAAAGGCACGTATGGCTATGAATTTACGACGTCCACTGCATATGAATGAATCACAACGTAGTTCAGTAGTTGGGCAACGAAGTCGTTTACATATCAACATTAATACTCGTTTCAAATATTTTACTTGCAACTCTGTAGATGATTAAGTTAGTTCCTTCCTTGGCTTAATATGTAACTGAAAGTATGTAGTGTGTATTGTCTATATGAATGTGTGGAGGTATTTTTAGTATTATGTGATTATGCTTTTGGGCGTGAGAACTCAAGTATGAATTATCGTAAGTGCTATAGGTATACAGTAATAACAACTTCATGCGATTTGTACTAGTGTTACTGAGCAATTCTCATTTTCACAAAGTTTATTTAAAATCCAATGGCCAAAACATAACCATTCACAATCACAAGGAAAAAATGGTAGAAAACTTAACGGCTAATTCAATTTTATGCAAAGCCTCAATACAAATTGTAACACAAATAATTATACTCATTTACCCTTCACGTTAAATTAAATCGCATACCTCTAACTAAACTCTAACAAATACAGAATGTGAGCATACATATATACTACTTAGTACTTGATCTATTTCAGGGTGTATTTTTTTCTTTTTTCTTGTTGAAATGGGATCTGTTCCAAACAATAATCACAACATTTAGAAGCTAAATAATAATTAATACAGCATAATATAATACAGTATAACATAATAATGAGGTAAATTCCAACCCGTTATGTCCATTTCAAGATACAGTATAAGTTTTAACAATTCTATAATATCATGTAAAATCATGGGATTTTTTTTCGGTACGCACAACAAGTATAGTTTAGGTACACCAGGGTTGCTTGCTATTTATAAGTACACGGTAATACACATAATAAGTAATTTGCAATTAGAATTTAGGATTATAGCAATAGTAAGGAACAATAACAACCAAATGAGTGTCTCTTTGAGTATTTTGAAGGTATAACCGAATCATATTATGTATGTGTACTTATAATTATTATAGCTACAGCTATACAACAGTGAGTACTTTACATACGTAATTTCTGACTACAAGGTTTTGAAATACCAATACATAGAGAGAGAGAGATAGCTAGAAGCACTAACGACTAGTACATGGACAGAACTTGGGATTTTCATCTTTTTTTGGCAGGAATCATTAATAATTCACGTACTTGACTTTCCTTCTTCCATCTTCTTGTAGACTGACAAGTTTTACGATCATTTGAGACAGTTAGACAAAAAACATACATAAATATGAGTATGGGCCTAACCATCAATAACTGCAATTGGTATTTTGAGTTGAGTAACAATTTTGGAGTGCTGATGAATTAGAAAAGAGGAATGTTTTTTACGTGTGCTGATAAAATTACGTTCTCGTTTTTTTCATTTTGGCAGGATCGTGTGTAGTTGTCCACTATTTTTTTATCACTCTATTGACTAGGTAGTTATTTCTGTATCTACATTCATTTTGTCATTACAATTAAGTTAGTATTCATAGAATGTGCAATTATCTTGTAGTATGTATCAATGCGTGTGTGTTTTTTAGTGTCTTGAATGCTTTTGTAAGCATTACGGTTACCTAAATTAACATTTTTCACTTAATTATCCTAATCCTCTATTCTTTAATTCATGGACTACTATGTGTAATACTAGAAATACCTACTTTTCAATTCTGGTATTCTCATCCTCTTAATTGTTTCACATATTTATAAGGATTCTACAGACGAGAACTAAAGTGTAATTAATTTTAGTATGTCCCTACTTTTGACTATCAGAGAGAAACTAAACCAGGAGCTCGTGAACCATTTATCTCACTCGGTGCTTTGCAAAAAGTCTAAAAATGTTTCTCGCTCTAGCTAAATTTCACACTTGAATATAATTTGGCTATACATGCGTAGTTTGTAGTTGTAAGTAGTCCCATGCATGTTTAAGTAGTTGTTACTGGCTTAGTGCGTTTTTAGAAACGCTCTTTTTGAGGAGTGTTGGACCCTGAGGTCTGTTCTGAGTCGGAGGAGTCACATGCTTCGTCTATTCCGGCCTCCCCATCGTCACTTCCGATTGGATTCGAGACTCCTACTTTCAAATCTTCCGTTTGCTCTTTCCGAACTTGCCAATAGAACCAACTGTCAACAAATCAAACCAATGATTAATTAGCATACAATACACAATCAAAACAACCCCAAACAATTCAATCATACACTTTATTTTAAAATCCATTGTACATAAACTTAATCATCTCATAATCTGTATATTACTGTTATGTTTGTTCAATTAACTTGTACATACAATAGATCTCATTTACTTAAATATGTAGTGAATATTATCACTACATTATTCGAAGTTTACTTTACTAATGTATGTACATTATACGTATATAGGTATTACAAATACGCAGTTGGTAAAAGAGCATTGCAAACAATTCAATTTAATCCACTTTATTTAAATTGAAGTAGGTAAGGTACCTACTTGAATTGTCCTTACCGCGTCCCATTTCTATATGATTCTCGGACAATGTATGCTATTTATAATCTACCTATGGTTAGAGTTAGTGGTGCTGTTAGTGTTCCCCTTAAGGTCTGAACCTAGAAGAGGATTTCCTGTTTACTGTTAAATCTTCCATAACACGAGCACTCGATTGAGCTTTGAATTAAGATGAGAAGGGCAAAAATGATGGAGTTCATTGGTTGAATTGTTAGCAACAGGAAGAAGCTGATTAGTGGTAATCTGTGAGGCCCTTGAAAAGAAGAGAATTGCTCTCATGAAGAAGATATTTGTGTGGCAATGGCAACAGTGGATGTTCCATGATAAAGTTACATCAAGTTATTTGATGTGTTTATTGTGAGGAACATTATGTCTACAGTGCAAGACTGTTGGTATCCATCACTCAGAGCGTCTATGGCATGGTTGGTAGTAAATAGTAATATCTATAGATAACTGCATTTTCTAGTTTAGTGATCTTGTTCTACATTATTTTGTTGTGTTTATAGGATACAGAGTGAATAGTTGTTGAGTGGGATCTCGGCTGGAGAGTTTTCTAGAGGGCTGTGTAAGTAGATCAAGAGCCTTTGAACATTCTAAAGGATTACATGTATTTTTCCTACCAGGGCCTGTACCTACTTCTAGAGCAACTGTGTACGTACAGCTCTATAGGTATATACAAGAACCATTAGGTACTGATATACAAACAGAGCGTACTCCCAGTGCACACACAGTCTATATTTCCACTAGACATTGAGTTTTTTGTTGACCCCGTTGGACTGGTTCACAAGAATCGCATCGTATATCCGTAGCTTACGTCTAGTAATCGTAAGTTAGTTATAGTATCGAATAAGTATGTCTAGAAAGGTAATTCAATTCCATGAGCACCTAAAAGTATAAAGGTTGCTGAGCCTTAAAGAGTATCTGTGCTACGATGAAATTTATATTAAGTATACCATACAGACAACACAGTACAGAGGAATATAGTGTGTTGCTTGCACCTGTCTGGTTTCACTGTTTGTATATTCTCTTGTGAATTGAGCTCTTCACTCTGGCCCTGAGGTGAAAAGATGAATATTGCAATTAATGTGATATTTAAATGCAACTTACGCAAAAATGAGTAGAACTGGAACGGTGATTGCAGCAGAGACAAGGAAGAAGGCACCCGGGAAGGATGTGAGCGTCATGGCGTAGTTGTAATTGTAGAGTGGACAGAAAACGAGAGAAATGACAGACTCTCCCACTCCGAGAAAGAATTCAACTTGCTTTTATGTCACAGCAGAATTTATTTTGACTTTCACTTTATACTTATAGCTTCGTCTTCGGTGATGTTGTGTGTGTGGGGTTGTTGTAGTTGGCTTGGAGAGATCAGGATGGAGAATGGTGGCAAGATGCATGCGCTGTTACTGGATCTGCGGAGGATCTCTTACTAATACGGGATGCTGTGCATGTACCGCCACACTTCATCATATCCGACCGTCCTTATTTACCATACGCTTATGTCTTATTTATGCAGTCCGTAATGTCATTCCTCCTACTTGCCTACCTAGGCGCTTCATCTGCGTGCCTCACACATCACCCACAACACCACACCAATATACAATCGCCCTAACAAACTTTCCCTACTTAAAACCCTTCTTTCCATCAAACACTTCAAACAACCCGGAGTGACAATATGGAATCTTTTCGTTCTACTAAAAGTAATACCCGGAGCAAATCAATAAATATTATATGAAATAATCCTTCATGTAAAAATCAAATCTGTTGTTACACTGATAGGAAATAGTAGCACTTTTATACCCGACACAGCTACCCCTACCACCTACTATACACTTTGTAACAAGAACGAATTTCTTGCTGACTCTTCTAACTATATTTATACGATGATCTTCCTTCGTTATCCTTTTCCTCTCACACAGACTATTCCACTGTGTTTAAAGCTTAGATACTTTACGTACGCTTACTGTACTATGTACTACTTTGCTTGGACTCGCCTTACGACAATATTTTCCTACGGAGTAATCAACTTATCTTCTAATTCTAAAACTCTTTAGATACATTGTACATATATACTGCTACTGTATAAGTAATGTACATGATATAGCTACATCGTTGAATGAAGGATACGTATCTAGGTATATGTATACAATATGTAGCTATGTACCTATGTATAGAAAGTACAGCTTTTCTTGTGTAAAATAAATGTGTACTTTTCCTACTAGGTACTTTTCCACTGCAGTTGCACACAATAGTCCCCCTAGTTCCACTACACTACGTCTCATATTTATAGTAAATTGTACACAATGTACGCGAGTGTTCAGTTTTGGAGATGAGCCTTATAGGATGATATAGGACATACAGGGTTATTAGTAAATAGATAGAATTAGTTAGTTGGTGTAGCTACGTTGTTTCTGATTAGTGAATTCACGATGCAGCGCAGCGAGAGCGAAGAGAAAGGATGCCTTTGGCATAAAACATAAATAATAATGAGCTCCGAAGAACTTTAGGCTGTGATTTCTAATTTACGGTGACATTGAGATTTCTTTGGGGAATCGATTAGTATTTTGTCATGCAGAAATTACGACGTTAGTGTACATTATTTGGACTTGTTTGCAAGTAACAATAAGAGTGTAGTGTAAGCCAAGCAAGTTTAGTTGACTTTGTACATCTTCATGTATTTGCTAGTAACCTTTCACTTAGGCGAGACACAGGGAATATCTTCGGGAATATACGCAGCCAGCATCTTCTTTCTTTCCCTTATACCTAAATACCTACTCCAAATACCTATCTATGTGTATTTTGCTATAATGTATGAATATATTTGGCAAATAGCAGTTGTTTAGTTAGCACATGCACAGCTGCTGTCAACTCATTCATAAATAACAGCTCAGAGCGTACATACTAAATTTCTTCTGGGAAAATTTCGCTGCAACGCAATGGCTGTAATGTATTGAAGACCTAAATAGAGATAGTAACTAGTATGAAAGCAAACGGATTACGACAAGCATAAAACGCAAAAGTCTCTGTGTTTCATCTTACCAAGCATCTCAGCCAAGTAGACGAAAGAATGTTTTCATTTAAGTGACGCTCTCTTGTCAGAAACGTAAACGGATGGATAGACCAAGTGAAATGAATTCGTCTCAATAGTTCTTAAAATTCATTGCCGAGATCGTTGGATAGATCAATACAAAATAATAAGCAT
>JAQFYB010006536.1:0-12079 GCA_034694085.1 Pogonognathellus longicornis
GGGTTCGGATCGGGCTTGGAAAATATCGGGTTCGGACCGGACCGGGCCTCATTTTTTAATTTTAGTTCGGGTTCGGGACGGGTTCGGGCCGAAGATTTTCTGACCGGGTTCGGACCGGGTTCAAAAAAACCGGCCCGTTTCCATCTCTAATGTACAGGTATGATTGCACTTATTATTAGTTAGAGACATATCAAATACTTATTTCACTGTTTACTACCAAAATACAGTTTTCCTTCTTATATGCATATCCATTTTATACAGAGTGTGGCGTAAGTAACACTACTAAGTATTTAAAAATCAACATCTCCCGAAATAAACCGAATTATGAGTTGCGATGAATATAATTCGAAAAAAGAGACATCATATATCATTTATTTTCATATTTGGATTGTATAATTTGGCAATTATATGGGGTCGTTGGAAATCATATTGACGTGGTGTAATGATGTTAATAGAGCGTTGGAAAAAATCAAAATTGCAGGTGCTTATACCAAGCATTACAATTGGCATTATAGAGCGAGAGAAAACTAGTCAGATTTTAATAATTTGTCAATGTAAAGTTGACGTATGTGTCTGTACCATATGACCTTCAATCGATTAACCACAATTAACACCACTGTTGATAATCCGATTATTTGCATAATCTTGTTATAATCAGTTAGCATTAAAAACCTTAATATTATAAGGTTATTGGATGATGTAAAATAGAATTTCTCTCTTAAATATAAACAAAATTGTATGCTTAACAAACAAAATCAATGTAGCATGAACGCAAATATGTACATAAATATGCATTTTATTATTCTTTTAGCTTTGAAATGAAAGATTAAATAATCAACTGGAACTCAAAATTCAATATAATCAGAAATACTATAAATATGGGGCCAAATGTGTTTCAAAAATATTATGACCTGGTTTTTCTACATTTATGCATTATAGTTGTTCGAATATAAATTATTATTAGTTCCCTAATATTCCAAAATTCTAAAAACTGCAAAAGCATTTCTTTCATAGTGTTCACAAACTTCACAAGGCACTCCGTGATGAAACATATTAAAGAAACAAGCGACAAGGTTATATAAATAATAAATATTGAAGCAAAATTGTCATCAATACCAATACCTTTTCCTATTTCCGAAACTGACAACGTCAAATTTCTGAAGTTACTTTGAAGAAGATTTCGAGTTTTTGATACAATCCCTGAATGTTGCAAATATCTTAAGTTGAGAAGCAATATAGGATTTATTTTATTGTCAATATTCCATCCAATGGTTTTTTGCCACACCTTTTCTTCACTTCTAATAATACCTGGGATATCACCATAGACTGCTTTCTGTTTTAGGTAAAGCATGTCTATATCCTCAGACCAGTCGCCATAGGCCGTTTTATTACACGTTAAAATAACTTCGAAAATTAAGTCAGGAAATATAATCATAATTTTACATTTCATTAGACTTTGAGGAAATGCCATAAGAGAAAATATCGTTTCAATTGTTTTCCATAATTTTCCTTCCTTTTTCACCGATTTAGCTAAAATTCCTTTTTTCAACAGTGTAAAATAAAAGTCGGTCAGTTGGTATGGCTTCCTGCGTATCCATTGTTTCAGAATAAAAAAATTCAGGTAATTGAAAGTAGGAGAATAGAGAGAATAGTTATATTCCACCAAATGATTAAAATTTGTGACTGTATTTATATTTAGCGGTGCTGACAGTTCTGTAACATTTGATCCTTTATAGGCATTTGATAAGACAATTCCCATCATTATCCAAGTTCCACATACCAAGTAAAGACATGATACTTTTTTGAAATTTACCGCAGTATCATCTCCTTGTTTTGATGACGTTCCACCTCCGAGATATTCTGGGGACGTTCCAGCACCAGTGTCTCCAAATTCAAGCTTCGGCAATGTCCTTAACGTTGAAGGTATAAACCCCTTTTTTGGTAAGATCATAAAATATGACTAACTATATAATGTATTACATAACACGAATAATAGAATGTGTTACATACAGCTTGCACCTTATTACAAAATCGATAATATTATGAGGGATTATATGGTAATGGTTTTCTAGAAAATGCCAACAAAAATTATCTTTATGTCAATATTATGACCTTGTATTTCTAAAATTCCATATTATAATTCTACCAATATACATTATTACTAAATCCCTAATATTCCAAAATTCTAAAACATTCAAAATCATTTCTTTCATATTACTGACAAATTTCATTACACACTCCATGATGAAACCAATTAAAGACACAAGTAACAAAGTAATATAAATAATAAATATTGAAGCAAAATTGTCATCAATGGCAATACCTTTTGCTTTTTCTAAAACAGACAACGTCAAATTTCTGAAATGGTTTTGAAGAAGATCTCGAGTCTTTGCTATAGACTTCCAAATATGGACAATTCCTGAATGTTGCAAACATCTTAACTTGAGAAGCAAGATAGGATTTATTGTAACTTCAATATTCCATCCAACATTTTTTCGCCACACACGTTCATCACTTTTGACTATGCTAGTGATGCCGCCAAAGATTGTTTTTAGTCTTAGGTACAACATGTCTATATCCTCAGACCAATCGCCGTAGGCTGTTTTATTACACGATAAAATACCTTCGAAAACGGAGTCCGGATATATTGAACTCCTAGAATTCATTACGCTTTGGGGAAATGTCATAAGAGAAAATACAGTTGTAATTGTTTTCCAAAATTTTGTGTCTTTCCATGCCGACTTACCAAGAACTCTGCTTTCCAACAATGTAAAGTAAAAATCCGTCATTGTGTAGTGCTTTTTGCGTTTAAATGCCTTTGCATGAAAATAATTCACGTAATTTATAGTAGGAGAATAGAGAGAGTAATTATATTCCACCAAATGACTAAAATTTGTGACTGTATTTATTTTTCGCGGAGCTGACAGTTCTGTAATATTTGAGCCTTTATAGGCGTTTGATAAAACAATTCCCATCATGATCCAAGTTCCACATACAAAATAAAGACATGTTACTTTTTTGGAATTTACTGCAGTGTCATCTCCTTGTTCCAGCAGACTTTGAAATGTTGTGCTGAATGATTTGACTTGTATTTTCTTGATTTTGTAAACTATTTTCAAAACCAAAGAGACAACAAGACAACTCAAAACAATGCAAATCCATGAAGGGATATCGTAACATGACACGTAATACCAATATGAAATTTCGTTTTGTCCTATTGCACCATCACATGTGACAAACTGAAAACTTTCATACTTCAAAACAAAGAAATTAGAAATACGACTGTCAAATTCAATTTTTGTTATCCAAGAAGAATTGATTTTGGCGTACTTCAACCCAATTGCGGTGGAATTAGTAACAAAGGATTGTAGCAATGCCAAGTTCAAATCATATTTAGTTAAGTGAAATCGCTTAAAAGATAATTCTTCAGATGGAATGATTCCATTACTAATCAAAGGTAAATCTTTATTGTGTCTGACCATTCGTCCACTGTGCACATAGTAGCTTAGAGAAGAAGGTTGTTTAATCGCTTTTTTATAACGATTTGTCCATTGTTTGTTTAATCGTTTTCTTGTGTATGCTCCATCAAACATAATTCGTTTTGTATTTCGTTCTTCACAATTTAATTCTTCAATGATAGTATAAATCTGAAATGTCGCACCATAATCCATAAGTAGAAGGAATTCCATTATTGCAGTAAAGAATTGTTCATTAAGATAAAAATTTGTTGTAGCGCAAATCCATTTGTCTAAATCTTCGTTTGAAACATGCAGGTCTTCAATAACCATCACAAACATTTCGTTTCTGTAAATATCTATTCCATGAGCTCCTTTTTTTGATTCTATGAAATGATTCCAAAACCATTTGGTATTTGTTGGAAGTAAACTTTGTATTTCCTCTATCGTGTATTCATGAATATTGGATGTAGGATACAAATACATGTGAAGAATACATTGCCAAGCGTATGGGGCAAACGTTATGGAATAATTAATTAAAAATTTAGTCCCATTTTCCAGTTTCCAAACTGTGTGTGTGTCAAAACCTGTTTTGTATTTGATCGAATATTTTACCAAAAGAACTGGTGTTTGAAATTCAGCAAAGTCTACATCGCGCTGTTTATGGTAAAGAATATTTATTAGACAATTTTCAAATGGTTGCAAATGAGCATTTAAATTCAAATATTGATTTTTACTCTGAACGGCTGACAAATAATTTAAAATTGTAAAAACTAGGATGCCAATTAAATGCATCACCATTGTTATTAAAAGTACTTTAACTTTGGATAGCACAATGTAAAATATGACATTATTCAATATTTCAAATTGAAATATTTTAGCACTTTTTGAATGTTCAGTTCATTTCACTGATTTTCTATAAAATTGTCTGGCAACAATCTTCTTTAAGCTAAAGCTATGTAAGTTCAAATATTAAATTTCGCGAGCGATTAAGAGTTTAACCAAAAAGAATCGTTTTTCAGCTGAACTCTTTGAGCGGTGAAATTGTTTTTAAACGTATTGGAGTTGATGTGTATAGTAGTAAAGTAATTTACATTTACAAACTACTAGTGCTGGTCTGTGTTGAAAGTTATAAACATAAGCTCAAAACAAGCTATGATTTGTTGGTTGCTAACAATGTAAAAACACAATCAAACAAAAGCGTTGTTTAGATAGTACAAGATTCCTCACAACAGTTTATTTCACATTGTATACATATAAAATAAATACCTATAAATAATTTAATGACTCTAGGTCTCCTCTTGTTATTGGGATTTATGTTTACTTTTGGCAGTTTATATAGGAGAAACAGTAAATGGGACATACTGAGAAACGTCACCACAGCTACCCATGTGTACATTTTAATAGTTTATTGTTAACTATTCTGATACAAAGTTATATAAAATATAGTTAGTAAAAAATTATTTTAATTTAACCAAAAATATTGTATTTCCATTATTTATTATTCCATCAGGATATCATGTGTATAGTACATTTTGTGAGGTTCGGGGAATAGGTCAAAGAATTAAGTAGGTATATAAGAGTTTGGCTGACGCTTGAACAGAGAAGAACTTTATATCAGAATTTAGAAAATGGAAATTAAAAAGTTAATAGAAATAAGGTTAGTTTGTGTAAGGTATAAGATTTGAAATAAGAAATTATGAATGGTAAAAGTAGTAATGTTCGTGGTGTGTAGTGTACAACTTTAATTTCCATTTATTTAGAATTGGACAACCATAATATATGTCTAACAATAGCGGATTTAGGAACCAAAACTCAGTACTGAATATAAAAACGCTGAAAATATAATTCTCTTGGCTAGGTATATCCTATCTGTACTTTTTATCTTTACACTTTTCAATATACAAATTTCAAAAAAATTAACACTTTATATTTCATTTGGCACTGCAGTGTTTTCTGAACAATTTTGTTGCAACAATATTTTCTCAGCCGTCATTGTCTTTCAAAGAACAAAAGTTTTAATATGATTTAATGACTATATCATTTACATACTGCTGCTCTGTTATGAAAAGAATCGATATAAGCTCGAAAGATTAAGTAACACTAATTTTTCAAAGCGGAATATCTCATGAACCAATGAGAACTATGAAATGTGGTTAATATCAATCGAAAGGGAGTGAAACAAAAATCATTTTCGTATATGAGTTGTCTAACTTCGGTAGGCAAAGAAATTGGAAGCAAATATAGAATAGAAAACTACAGTAATACAGTTTAAATATTTACTGCTATTTAAATGTTTAGCTCAATTAACTGATTTTCTGAGCCATTTAAATTGAAATGCGTATCGAATGTATTTGTTAGAGAATACAAGTGATCTTTGAATGCATTTATTGGACAATTATAAGTCTATTCCGCTCGCTAACATGTTATTAATTAAAATTAAAACAAAATTTACCTCCTCATGAAATATAGATACTTCCCTAAAATGCAATTTAAAATGACTATTTCATTGCAAATATGAAGCAATGCACTACGTTTTCCAATCATTACATGATTAGGAAATTGCATCAAGTCAAATCTGTTTCATTGCAAAATTGATAAAACGATTTCAATTCAGAAATATATTTTAATACTTTGCACAATGAAGCGACAAAGTAATTTGCACTTACAATATTGTTGTCCACATTCAATTATCACAAATATGTAAATTAAATATATTATTACTAAATCAAATTTTATTTTAAATATATTTATTACAAAAAATAGCTGATTCCATATATTTAATAAAGTCAAAATTGCATAGAGAGCATTGCAAAGACAAGGATAATATAAATATGTTTATAGCAATTACAATATTTAAAGCGCCGTTATTTACAAATGCACATTGGATGTGTTGGTTAGATAATACAATTGATCTTTGAATGTATTTATTGGACAATTATAAGTCTATTCCGCTCGCCAACATGTTATTGATTAAGTATAAAAAAATACCATTTACCTCCTCATGAAATATAGATACTTAAACCAGAAATTTGTTCTAAAGAACCACATAAATTTTTGTCTTTTTATAAATTTGTAATAGACAATGTTTATATCAATGTTTTTACAATGAATTAATTAATTAATGTCATGATATTAACAAATAGGCATTACAATTACTGATACATTGCAAATATTAAACGATGTACTATGTTACTGAATACCAATAACAATAGAATATTACGGCTGATCATTTTTGCTTCATTTCGAAGTGCATGGAACGATAATAGTTCAGAAATCATTTTTAAAATTTTGCGCAATGCAGCACAGAGTGAATTTTCGTTTACAATAACACAGGCAAAAGGTAATTATCAAAAATATGGAATTTAAAATGAATGTTAGATTGCAAATATGAAACAAAGTTCCACGTTTCAGAGTAACAATAAGAGTAGAATATTGCCGCTAATCATTTTTGCTTCATTTCAAAATGCATGGAACGATAATAGTTCAGAAATCATTTTTAAAATTTTGTGCAATGCAGCACAGAGTGCATTTGCGTTTACAATAACACGAGCAAAAGGTAATTTTTAAAAATATGGAATTTAAAATGAATGTTAGATTGCAAATATGAAATAAAGTTGTACGTTTCCGAGTAACAATTTGAGTAGAATATTGCAGCTGATCATTTTTGCTTCATTTTGAAATGCGTGGAACGATAATAATTCAGAAATAAATCTTAAAATTTCATGCAATGAAGCGATAAGTTAAGATTTCGTTCACAATAACAAGGGCAAAAGATAGTTATCCCTAAAATGCAATTTAAAATGACTATTTCATTGCAAATATGAAGCAATGTACTACGTTTTCCAATCATTACATGATTAGGAAATTGCATCAAGTCAAATCTGTTTCATTGCAAAATTGATAAAACGATTTCAATTCAGAAATATATTTTAATACTTTGCACAATGAAGCGACAAAGTAATTTGCACTTACAATATTGTTGTCCACATTCAATTATCACAAATATGTAAATTAAATAAATTATTACTAAATCAAATTTTGTTTTAAATATATTTATTACACAAAAAATAGCTGATTCCACTCATAATATATTTAATAAAGTCTTTAAAAATTTAATTTGGCTTTACATGAACTATAAATACATTGATCCTTTCATTTTATTCTGAAAATTGAAATGAAAAATTTAATTTTACAGAATTGCATAGAGAGCATTGCAAAGACTAGGATAATATAAATATGTTTATAGCAATTACATTATTTAAAGCGCCGTTATTTACAAATGGACATTGGATGTATTTGTTAGATAATACAATTGATCTTTGAATGTGGATAGAAACGTCTTTAGCGTCTTAAATTTTATTGCAGGGTTGACACTACATACAACAAGCCGCAGAATTTGCCGTGCAGTTGTGTCACTAAAAAAATTTATGTGCCGAAAAAAGGACCAATTTACTGCGGGGTTTACACTGCAGTACCGTGTGGAAACTTTTTTGCTGGGAGGTACAATTGAGTCCATGTTATCACTTCTAAATTAGATAAAAACCAACTTAAAATGAAATAAACTCGCTCGTAGTGCTAATTTTTTTGAATTTTTTAGTAAAATAGCCTAATTTTTTGGCATTCTGGGGGGTGCACGTGCACCCGGTGCACCCCTCCTGGGTACGTGCCTGAAGGAATATAGGTACTACGTCCATGGGATGGGGGTGGTGGTCGGTATTGTGGGTTATATAAGTTATATATATGCAAGATGATTAGTCAACGAGTGGGTTATGTGGCCAACTACAGTACCCCAAAAAGTGACTCGAAACACTGCATCAACTGGTGTTACTTGCTTACATTTGTTTTACACAGTTTATTAGACATGAACTCGTATACTGGTATACTTCAGTCACATTCTATACTACAGATAGGACTTCGCGTACCGGTTGTTAACGTGGAAAAACTAAAATAAATTGAAGGCGGTGGTGCTTCGATACTTACTATTATAGTACGAGTCAAACAATTGGTATTTCGTGTAAAACATAAAAGAAATAACTGTAAATAATTTAGTGACTTTTGCTCTTCTCTTGTTTCTCTGTAATTTATGTTTAGTTATAGCCGTTTATATAGGATAAATTACTTATTATAATTATTTTAGCGACTTGGAATTACCTGATTCGGAATTATAAAAAAATACATTTTATATATATTATGTTATATTTGTTATATTAAGCGTATCTAGCATATTTATTACCGTAAATGTCTGTTTTTAATCTAAATATGAGATTTATGTATTGCGGTAAGCATTATTATGTCGGATTGACGTAGTGAAATGACGTAGTAGACCGTTACCAAAAAGCGAAAATTTATATGCTTCTAGGCATTACAAATTGTAACTTACAACTGGTAATAGAGCGACACAACACTCGCAGATTTTGATGATTCACTAATGTAAAGTGGATGTATAATGCGTCTGTTGGCTGAGGTGATGCGGCATTGAATCGATGAATTACCATAATATTCCGATAATGAAAATAATCGGCCAATCATCATGCATAGTATAGGATGAAAACACGTGATAATACAAGTTCCATTTTTTACAACAAAATAACACAGGAAATTTAAATTGAAAAAATGACGTAGATTAAAATATAAATCTAAAACAACCAATTTATAATGTTAACAGACTATACAACTTATTACAGAATCAGTATAGCATGAAAATCAATGATATGATATACATAAATTCGCATTTTATTGAATTTTGGTTTTAAAATGAAACATTAAATAATCAATATAATGATATAATCAACTGGACGTCAGAATTCAAGGTAATCAAATATACTTTACATTGGGGTACATATATATGTCCAACATATTACAACCGTTGTTTTCTATACGTATATTATAGTTGTACGAATATTACTAATAAATTATTATTATTGCCAAAATTCTAAAGAATGCAAAATCATAGCTTTCATATTACTAGCAAATTTTGTAAGACACTCCATGACAAAACAAATTAAAGAAACAAAACAAAAAGCAATATATATAATGAATATTGAAGAAAAATTATCATCAATACTAATACCTTTTGCCTTTTCCACAATTGACAACGTTAAATTTCTGAAATTGCTTTGAAGTAGGTCTCGACAGCCTCGAGCCTTCGTTACTGACTGCCAAATATGGACAATCCCTGAATGTTGCAAATATCTTAAGTTGAAAAGCAAGATAGGATTTATTTTATATTGCAAATTCCATCCAAGGTTTTTTTGCCACAAATTTTCTTCACTTTTGATAATACCAGGGATACCACCATAGATTGCCTTTAGTTTTAGATACAGCATGTCTATGTCCGTAGACCAGTCACCGTAGGCGGTTTTATTACACGATAAAATACCTTCAAAAATTAAATCTGGAAATATTTCTGATTCTTTAGATGTCACTATACTCTGAGAAAAAGCCATACAAGAAAATACCATTTCAATTGTTTTCCAAAATTTCCCTTCCCTTTTCACCGACTTAGCTAAAATTCCAATTTTTGACAATGTAAAATAAAAGTCAGTCATTTCGTGCGGCTTCTTGCGTCTCCATTTTTTAAAAACAAAATCATTCACGTAATTTATAGTTGGAGAATAGAGAGTGTAGTTATATTCCACCAAATGACTAAAATTAGTGATTGTATTTATTTTTCGCGGTGCTGACAGTTCTGTAATATTTGATCCTTTATATGCGTTTGATAGAACTATTCCCATCATCATCTAAGTTCCGCATACAAAGTAAAGACATGTTACCTTTTTGAAATTTACTGCAGTGTCACTTAATTCCTTGTTCCAACAGACTCTGAAATGTTGTGCTAAATGACTTGACTTTTATTTTCTTCATTTTGTAAACTATTTTTAAAAACAAGGATACGACAAGACAACTCATCGCAATGAAAATCCATGAAGGGATATCGTAACAGGACACATAATACCAATATGAAATTTCGTTTTGTCCTATTTCACCATCGCACGTGAAAAACTGAAAACTATCATGCCGCAAAACAAAGAAATTAGATCTATAACTGTCAAATTCAATGGTGGTAATTTCAGAAGAACATTTTTGCTTTAAAACAAAACAAATTGCGCTGGAGTTAGCCACAAATGATTGTAGCAATGCTAGGTTCAAATCATATTTAATTAAATGATATCGCTTAAATGTTAATTCTTCAGATGGAAGGATTCCATTGTACTCCAAACTTACATCTTCCGCGGATCTGTACGTTCTATCACTGTATACGATGTAGCTGAGAGCAGAAGGTTGTTTAATATCCTTTTTATAGCGATTCCTCCACTGTTCTTGTAGTCCTTCAATTGTATATGCTCCATTAAACATAATAAGTTTTGTTATTAGTTTTTCACAGTTTAATTCTTCAATGATAATGTAAATCTGATATGTCGTACCATTATCCATAAATAAAAGTATTTCTAGTCTAGGAGAATAAAGACCGTCACTAAGGTAAAATAGCGTCGCAGTGCAAATCCATTTGTTTAAACCTTCCTTTTCGACATACTGATCTTCAATAAGCATCACAAACATTTCATTTCTGTAAACTTCGATTCCATGAAGACCGCCTATTTTAAAATCGATGAAATGATTCCAAAACCACTTGGTGTTTTTTGGAAGAAAATTTTGCAGCTCCCTTAAAGTATATTCACGAATATGGGACGAGGGATACAAATATACATGAAGAACGCATTGCCAAGCGTATGGAGCAAACATTGGGGAATCATGAATTAGTACTTTGGTCCCATTTTCCAATTTCCGAATTGTGTGTGCTGTTTGATCACGCTTGTTATATGCGATTGAATATTTTACCAAAAGCACTGGTGTTTCAAATTCACCAAAGTCCACATTGTGCTGTTCATGAAGAAGAATATTGATCAGACAATTTTTAAATGGTTGCAAATGAACATTTATATTAAAGTATTAATTTTCACTCCGAACGGATGACAAATAGTTTAAAATCGCGAAAACTAGAATACAATTTAAATGTATCATCATTGTGTCTAAACTAATATTTTACTTTTGAATAGATAAAGAGAGAATAGATATAGAGTTCAATATTCCGACTGTAAATATTTTAGCACTTTTTAAATGTTGAGCTCACTTCACTGATTTTCTGTGATATTGTCTTGCAATAGTCTTCTCCTCTATTTAAATATAAATGTTTATTTTCACCCTGAGACAAATAGTTAAAGATTGTGAAATCTATGCCACAATCAAATGCATAAGCATTTTTGCGATTAAAAACAATTCTCCTTGCTAGTATAATATAAATTAAATGGGAAGCTATTAAATACACATTTTACTAATAATTCAATTTAACGTTTCTAAATGTTCAGCGTACTACAATGTTTTTCTGTATAATTGTTTTGCAACTGTGTTCTTAGAGCTGGAATTATTTTTTTAAATATTGGAATGTATGTGTACTAATGTAATGTATATTTACAAACTGCTCGTGTGTGTTGAAAGTAATAATGGTAAGCTCAAATTAAGCTATGCTTCGTCGGTTACTACAGCGTGTTCAAAATGAAGCACTACGTGCATTAGCCCTACTCAAACTCCCACACTCGCCTATGCATTAAATCGACACGCTG
>JAQFYB010006537.1:0-12076 GCA_034694085.1 Pogonognathellus longicornis
AACCGAGTTCGAACCGGCAATATTCGAACCGAGTTCGAACCGGCAATATTCGAACCGAGTTCGAACCGAGCCTGAAAGATTAGGATTATTCCATATCTATTAATCAATTTTTGATATTTTTGCCTATTAAAACGAGTTCAAACCGAGGCGGTTCGAAAATTTTCGAACCGAACTCAAACCGAGCCGGATTTTTTTATACAAGTATCGAATTCGAACCGAGTTCGAACCTAGCCTGAAAAAATGTGTACGTTGCCACCTCTAGTATGTAGTATGTAGATAGTTTCGCTTACTGCATGACATGCAACAGACAATACACGTAGACAGACATAACGATGTATCGATTTATTTTTGGCTTACGTTGTCCGATCATATTTTATTGTATCTGACTTTTCCAAAGCGATTCCTGACTCTTTTTTTGAGGCTGTGTCATTTTTAGATGCTTCTCCCAATGATTCATTAATATCGACAACAACAGCAGTTTTCGAAATTTCATTTCGAAAAGAATAAGCTAAATGAACATCGTTATGTTTCTCCTCAGTTTGTAAATTTTTAGAAGACTCCCTTTTTTGATCTCCACGAAGCTTTGGGAGTGTTTTAGCCATCATAGTGAACTCAGCTACAGTTAATGCTTTTATTTTCTCAGTCGATTCCGAGGTAATAAGTGGGGAATCAACTGATGGTGATTTATTTGATAAGCTGCTATTCTCTGAGTCCGAATTGAGATGGTGCATTGAATTGCTAGGCATACAAATGACCGATTCATTCATTACATGATTCTTCTCGTCGGTTGATACTGCATTGCCTCCAAATTTAACTTTCGATACTTGTTTTTTTGGTGTCACTGGCGCATTGTGCGAAGAAATATGAGAATCGCTAGATTCGTCCTCAGACTCCGGCTCGGATTCAGATTCGCTTTGTGTCTCAGACAAGTGAGATTGAACCGACTTAATGAAATTACCTTTCATTTTAGTGCTGGAAACTCCTGATTTGACAGAATCCTTTAATAAAATAAATACGCAGTTACCTTTATTAAACTTTATAAAAATTCGTAGCATTTCAAAGAACAATTTATTTATTATGGTTTGTCTTGTAGATGCAAAATTGTATTTTTGGAATTAATTTTAGCTGGATACGTACAATATTTGACCCATTCAAATGGCCTGCAGGATAAACAGAAAAACTGGCAGCGGACTGGGTGTCCGAAGAGGCGTCTGCTGAGTGTTTAGACTGGGTCATGTATAATTTTAATTCGTCCAGAAAAGGAGTGTTTAAAGTCTCTGCTTCTTTACAAGATTTCTGTAATAGAAAGTGAACCAATATTCCCATTGGAAATTAATTATTTATGTTATAGGAAGTTGTTACTATATAGTAAAGTACTATATAAAGGTAGTGATAAAAACACAGAGATTTGTAATAATATTTGAATTTGTGTGTATTATACGTTATGGGTCTGAGGATGCGGATTAAGTAATGGTACACTTTTAATTGGCACTGCAGTCTTAATTGAATTCGCTATGGGGTAATTTTTGTGAGATTGACTCGTTAGATTCTTTTCTAATATAATTTTAATGGGCGATTTTGGTTTTTTCGTTATATTGGAAGACTCTTTAACAACCTCCAGTTGGGAGTCATGCAATTTAGTTAGCGATGGATCGGAATCAAATACTCTGCGTCCTTTTTTTGGCCTTGAAACAGTAGAGACGACTTCATCATCCATAATCAGATCGCTTTCAATTTGTATCTTTGTCACTTCTTTTAATCATATACTTAAAACAAATTATAAACACATTCTGAAAAAAATATTATTACACCATTATGATATAAAATATTCATGCGTACATTTTCTGAAATACATAACACCTTGTTCCACACCCAAAAACAAAAATTTTGTGATGAATCGGTATTAAATCAGTGGTATTCATTCGTTTAGTTGCTAAGGGGGAAGAACTATTTTATTTAACAGGTTTTTAATAACCAACCCTTACACACTGTAAGGGTTGGTTATTAAAAATTATCCTTACACATACTGATCGCTATGACAAACATTGCTTACACATATATGATAAAATTCAAATAATTTTATGTACATTCTGTAAAACAGTTCCATCCTTCATCCCCCACACTCTGTTATTTTGCGTCAACCGCACCCTGTGAGATGATGTATTTTATTTTACTAAGGATTTAAGGACTATTGTTTTAAGAGCGAGTATGCATTGTGCATTTGTGCATGTTGTCAATTATATATATTATTATGAATAATACATATTTATTATGTAGTCATAAAGCCATAACCGACTCCATTAATAATTTACATACTTTACATAATCAACTTCAAAACTCGAGATTTTCAAAATATGTAATGGAATTCTGGCGACTGGCACTGGCAGCGCAACGTCGAAGAAAGTGAGCACAAGGCACAAAGCAGCACAGAGCGCAAGCAAAGCAACGCAGAGTTGAGAAAGTTGAGAGTTCTGTGATGTTGTCAGAATTTCACACGTAAACAAACAAAAATGACGCTTTGTTGAAGTAACCATTAATTCTTTGAAACAGAATGATTTTCGATTTTGACTGTTAAACGAGTACTTTTTGTCCCATCCAACTCCCAAGTCAGTCCCACCCAACTCCCAACACACACCAACTTCTGACTTCAAACTTGTAAATTTAGAGTTTCTCGCTAAATACTTTCTGTGTTAATTATGGCACTGCAACTGCAAAAAATTAACGTGGGTGATTCTATTCGGGAGCGCTGTAAGTTTTATATGTTTGCCATTTTTAATCCTTCTCCAATTTTTTTTCATTGTTCAATCATCATGCCTGCATTAAAAACTTTTAGTATTGGTCTTTGATCTGGTGTTGTCGATTTTTATAAATACATTTAATTTACCATTTATTTTAATATTAAACAGTTGAAGTATTGGAGGAACTAGGTGTAGGAGGCTTCTCACAAGTGTTCTCAACGATGGATTTGAAAACGTAATTATTCTTGAATTATTATTATTTATTATTTTATTATTTTATTCCTTCAAAGTGCATTTTTGATTTTCAATTTATTGTTGCCTTGTAGTGGACAAACCGTAGCTCTGAAAATTTCTGGACAGGGAACAATGCCAATCGACGAAAGCGATGACGAGTTTGTGAATGTGGAATCGGCTATAAGAGAAATTCGTATTATGAAAAAAATAGCAAAGTGTACTGGAAAAGGAAAAGAGTAAGAGAAAAAATCATTGACATTATTAATAATAAACATAATAAACATTTATAAGCTATTATACTTAATTATAAATCACGATGAAATATATGATTAAAAATCCCAACTAATTACTTCAGTAAAAACTCTTTACTACAAAGTAATTTTTAATTTTACCAATTAGTTCTATTTATTTATGGAATAATTATTATTGAATGATGAAACTATTTTAGTCTCTGTGGATTGATGACGGATTGGTTCTTTCTGGAAAATCGTTTGGCAATAGTCTTTCCACGGTATTCAACCAGCGTCTATGATTTAATGGTAAATGAAATAGAATAATATATATATAATATTATATTGAAAATAATGTTTCTTTGTTTCTACTGTTAGTTATACATAGTAAGTTTCTTTGAAAAAATATTTACAGATCCGTTTAGACCGTTTACCCTTTATTTGGGAAAATGTTGTGACCATATCTTATCAATTGGTTCATGCAACAAAATTTCTTCACGACAACAGAATAACTCATATGGATATTAAGCCTCATAATCTAATGTTATTATGTGCGGACTACAAAATCTTGTGTCTAAATGACTCATTTCATGACTCAGAGGGTAGCCACCCACAACACTTCATTTCATTGAGAAATCCAGAAATAAAGTTGATTGACTTTGGTTCATGCTTATCCATTGAAGATAATCGCAAGCCTTTCTTCGTTGGAATAAGTGACCAATATAGAGCCCCAGAGTTCGTTCTTGGTACTAAGATCAATAATAAGTATGACATCTGGAGTGTTGGTTGTACAATTGTGGAGATGTATATGGGATTCCCTCTATTTCCTAAATGCGACGAAAAGAGCGATTACTGGGCATTTCTTCAGAAAACGATAGGGGAAATTCCGGAAAGGTGCTCGATTATTTTCTCAATGAATATTTTCCTATTTCAATTATTTATCGGCTAATTTTTGCTTCTACTTCTATTTAGCATGAATGTGAAAGTAAAGCAGCCATCGACAAGAAACGTGATTGATGCACTCAACATGCGTTGCACACTTGCTGTAAGCAAACATAATTATTATTTAATTATACCTTGCTTTTCGAATTACACTTGCATTATATTTATATAATATACTAATAATTTTACCTTACTTTCTAGCAATGCATTGCCTTTGGCAATAAAGATCGGGCATTTTTATACCAATTGTTGTCAAATTCCATACTAAAAATAGACCCAAATGAGAGGGCAAGTTGCAATCAGATACTATCTCATACATTCTTTAAGGACACTGCAAGATTTGTACAGAAAAGAATGGAAGACTGGGGTATCTTTAATGAAAAAATATGAAGTCTTCACGGTATTCATTTTGTGGCGGAGACTGAACTTTTGATTAAAATGAATTTTTCTAAGAATAATGAATTGTATGTGTATTATTGTCTATTGTAGTTTGAATATTAATAATGAATTTATTATTGTACGTATTACAGTTTGTAATACACTTATGAGCAATATATCCTAAATAAATGAAAAGTAAGCTACTAAACTGCAGTCCCTTCCACTTCTTCATGTATGGTTCCATAAATGATACTGTTAGTGCTAGCGTAGTCGGGAGCACTGTGCAATCTTACTGGTTTATTTGGTGGTGGTGGCGGAATGGGAATATTTCTGACATTTGATTCACTGCTTGTTGCAACATTATTAACTCCTACTTCTTTACTGGACATCTCACCCATGCTCTTCGGCCTTTCAAAGCTTTTATTGATTTCACTAATTCTTTGGTGAAAATTACTTGGAAGCTTAGTTCTCGTCAAATTAGTTAACTCTGGAGGTTTCTTTTTCTTATACTTGGGTCCAGACACATTTCCATTTTCTTTGATGTTTGGCTTGTAGTTCACATTAATGTTAATTTCACTTCCACCTGGCGTGCTTTCGACTTCCTCAATTGGCTCAAAACTGAATGAGTTGTGCAAAGAGCGACCTGTTCCAGGTGTCAACAAAGAGCGGCCTGTTCCAGGTGTCGCAACAGACCCTTGCCGACTCTTCTTGGCAGCAATCTTCCCTCGACTGGTAGAGTTGGACAAAGCATTGTTGATAGTATCCAAGGCACTCATACTGCCACCGTCAATTTTGTTTAAAGACAAATTTGAGTATCCATCAGCGGTTGTTCTCGGACCAGAAGTATCATAATGTAAACTTTGTAAACCAGTGGAACTGAGTGTTCTTTGTTTCATGCGGTAAGGAAGTGTAGAGTAGCCCTGGGAGTTAATATTAGGATTACTTGAAAGTATGCGACTCATGTGAACACTATCGTTTGGGTTGATCGAATGTGCACCCCAGCTGGGGTTTCTGGGTCTACGGGGCATTGTGACATATCCATTTGTTATTCGGTGTGTTTCTGGAGGGGGCAACGAGGTAAACGATGAGACACTTGTAGGGCGTCTTTGATAACGTACTGTGTCAAAGGACATCAAATCGACATGTTGGTTTCGAAAAGCCTGTCGCCGTGCTCCAACATCATTAAATAAGGACTGCGAGCTTCCCGGTCTGTTTGGGGCCATGAGCACAAAGGGAGTCGGGGAAGGAGGGACTGAACCTGGAACGTGTACAACTTGTTGCTGTCGGTAATCAAAGTGTACAAAACTATTGGATTCTGTGCCCGTTGTTGAGGGCATTGAGGTTGGGGTAGTATTTCCAGTGGCGTTTAATAATGGAGCAGTATCCCCACTCTTCTCCGACTTCATCGGCTCTTCCATTAGAGCTTGAGAACCCTGCAAGACCATTGCAATTATAGGATTGATTTTTTCGTTGCATTTTATTTAAAACAAAGACTTCATTTCGATTGTAACAGTTACTTATTACTACATCAGATATGAAAATAACCCTAGGTCTTACTTTAAATTTTTTCATAACTTCTTCCCGAAGAGCCTTTTCCTGTTTTCTCCTTTGCATCCATAATAACAGAATGACACAAGCAACCAGTAAAAGAACAATTCCAGCTACCAACATTCCCAATAAAACCCAGAGCCAAGTTTTCGTGGGATGACCTCCAGTAAGAATCGGTGGAAGAATGACTGCACTAATACCAGTAACATTTAATTTTATGGTTTGAACGACAGCTAATGCACGATTTTCACCGTGACATTGGTATTGCCCCTTATCCTGCTCATGGCTGTCAATAATGGTCAACATAATTTTTCGAGTCAGCTCATCATCTGAGTCTACGTAGGAGATGATTCTTCGTGTGTCATTTATTAATGGAAATTCATCCTTCTTCCAGTTTATATCCGCAGGAGGATCTGCCCATATCTCACATGAAATTGTAATATTTGTTCCACTCTCATATTGGAAAATTAATTCGTCTTCTGTGACTACCTTATTGTCAATTAATACTAACTTAATTTTCGGTTCGCAGACAAATTCATCTGGCTGGACATCAGGTGCATTCCAATATTTGTTCTCTAAAGCTACTGGAGTTTTGCAACTCGGTTTCAGTGAATCTGTCCCAGTAGACCTTCCGGTAGTTTTCAGATAAGATTTTACTAATTCTCTCAAGTGACAGTTGCAATTCCAAGGATTATTGGCAAGATATAAATTGTGAAGATTGTGTAAAGGTTGTCTCAGCTTGCCACTTAGTGTTTTAAAATTATTTCCATTAAGTTTTAATGTTGCTAAATTAGTCAGAGAGTGGAACGTTTCATCTTTCAACTGGTGTAAATTACAGTTACTCAAATCAATTGTATTCAGGGATTTAATTTCAGGAAATAGACCTCTTAAATCAATCAAATCTTTATTGTTACTCAAATTGATAATTCTCAAAACTTTGTTTGCTTGGAAAATGTTTAAGTTTAGCTCTTTAAGGTTATTACTGCTTAAATCCAAGTCAGATAAACTTATCAAACCACTAAATGCATCTATCTGTATTTCTCTGATTTGGCAATTACTAAGTTGTAGTTTGTTTACGTTTGTCAATTGATTCATTTTAAAATCATCATTATACAAAGTCGCAATCTCATTTCCCTGACTCATATCCATAGATTTAATTACGCCATCCGATTCTTGGTTGAAATCTTTTGGTATTTCATTGTAGCCACTACAACGGAGTGTTAGGAGACCATTAATATCTTTCTCTGAGCAATTGTTTGCCCACACAGAGAGATTTCCCCAAACAAGTAAAGTTACGAATGCGGTAAAATAATTACTCATGGTACTTTTAACTTCCCTTATGTTCCTTTTAGAAATATCTTCCACAATTCTTAATAATTTCTTTCAAAAATAATTATATCCGTAAAATTTCGTACTGCTATAACTGATTTCAGAAAGATTGGTTTTTGTGCTTCTCTTAATAATCATACACATAGCTCGACACCGTCATTTGCCGGATTTTGATGGTAGTATTTTATATCTCTGTACATAGAATAAATTACAAAATTAATATTTCTTAATAGATTTTATGTTCACATTCAAAGAGATAAGCAATGTCTTCATAAAATGACTTACATTGTAATTTCTTTATGGTGGAATTTTCAGTTGATTTCTATAAACTCCAAGACTCGTTCAATTGCTTAGGTATACAATAAGAACTTGAAGAATCCTTTGAAGAAGAATTTCCGTTAAGGGGCCAAGTAAACGCAATCTGCAGATAATATTATATTGATGAAAGTCGAAAGTTATTGTCCTTGATTTGATAAAGAATAGGTGTTAGTGTATGTATACCGATACTTAACTAAGTGATATACCTGTATAGAATTAGCCAGGCGCGTAGCCAGTATTATAATTAGTGCGCATTGCACAGTTATGTATAAAAATCTATTTCTGGGAGAGGCAAAATCTCAATGAGGCACAACATTCACTTTTATTAACATAATATTTTATTTCGGGGGTTCGCGTGCGCCACCCTGGCTACGCACATGAATTAACCTAAATTAAATGAGTCGTAACACTCACGATAACAAAATTCACATAGAAATTGATTTTATAAATGCAAACACGCACACTAACAATAAGAAATAAGAAAGTGTAATCAATTAATCAATAAGGCACAAAACAATACGTGTAAATAAAAAAAACTTAAAACCCAGAACATTTGCATTAATATGTTTCTGTAAAACTGATCGTTTTAGTGAGCATCAATAATATTATTCTCCGTCATGTCTGCATTTCTATATATTTTATACAATTCATTGACTCTAAAATATATACAAAAAAGTTATTGGAAATAATACTTAAAAATATATTTTGTTTTGTTATCCAATTTTATCTAGTTAGTCTTCATTTTGTCATTTTATATGTTTCAATTTTCTTTCCTAAATTCGATTTGTCAAATATAGGATAATAAAATACAAATAGTGGTTGTGTTGTGGACTTTAAAAGTTCCTAATAACTTGTGACATTATGGTAATCAGTTTTAATTTTTTTAGTATACCTATCGTAATAATAAAAATAAGTATTGTACGATAAATTTTTTACCATTAATAAAATATATCATTTCCATCCATGGAACGGTGGTTGAAGGAAAATATCAAAATCCAAGTCTGTCAATACGGTAAACACTTACGGAATTGCATTGAAACATTCAATCTTTATGTAATTATGTAGTGTCTCTGTGCTAGTTCGTTGATTTAATTATTTATAATGAAAGATGTTTTTAAAAACTTTATGGGTACCAATATACCTAAATAGATAAAAATATTTTCCGTAAGATACCACAAGGCTAGAAATAATATTACAATTGTAATTGATTCTAATATTTTCTACAGTTAAAATGGCGGAAAATATCCACGTAGCCACGCAGTGTCCTCATTTGTCATAAACCACCAACCTTATCGCAGCGATAAAAATTATTATTGTACAGATTACAGAACATAATAATATATTATGTGTACTTCATAAATATTAGATAGATTATGTCATTTCTTTTGCACTCTTATTTAACAATCTAGTAACGAATATTGAACCACAAAATCAAGGAAGAAATGTTTACATCTAACGGTTCATTTGAAAAAGTATAAGCAATTGATAACATAAAATTGATTTTCAAATAAAGTTTTACATTACAATAGTTTGCTGTTGATTTTACAAAATCCAAGAACTAACATGAAATAGGTAGATATATATTGCACACAGTTACGAGACAAAGGATGTACGTTATGACGGTAAAGGACGTATTTTATTATATTTACAGGACCTGAATACACAGGGGCGTATCCAGGTCACACATTTGGCTTGAGCAAACCTTTGTTATATACGTCAATTTTTCGCCAATTTTGCCCAAATTTAGTTCAAAATCAAAGGAAATTGCAACAAAATCGCACATAACGCGAAAATTTTTGAGATTTTTTGCACTTTTACGGCAAAAATAACCTCCTTTTTGGGATTTTGGGAGAAATCTAATTATCTAGTGCAAAGTCAAAAAATTTGGGGGGGGGGCTTCAGTTCTCTAACCTTCCCCTAAATGCGCCACTGCCCGTATACGTATCATTAAAACATTTATATATTACTTGGTCAGAAAGTGAAAATTTTCAGTTACACATTAAAAGTGATTTGTTTGAGCGTTATGATTTGTACCAGTCGGCAATCACTTGATATACCTAATCTCATGATAAGCTAGACTAACTTACTATATTATTATTAAGTAATTAATGTGTATGATTTAGGGTAAAGTGTTGCCCGTTGAAAGTTGATAAGTCGTAACAAACAAAAATGGGAAAAAGAGTGAAGCTAGAACTAAAATTGTAAATACCTATGTACATAGATTGACTAGTTTTAGGGCTTTATCGCAATACCTAATTTTTATTTACATTCTCACGGCACGAATTCTCATTTTTATTTTTTGATGCTGCGAGCATTAAAAATACCCGAAAGAATTCAGAACTTTATCACTGTATCAGGCAGGATCGCTTTGCTGGTATTCAAATGGCTTGTGTCCAAGTTAATTTTGTCCAATTTACCCGAACGTACAAATGACCAATGTAATTTATGTAGATACCAAGTAGGTACTCCTTGTTTTCTCAAAAATGTTGTTCGATGAACTTAAATTATTAGGTTTTCTACTAATCATTTTAGACAAAAATAAACTCAAAAATTACTCTTTTCGGCAAACTGTTAAATGGACATGATGAAATAAATGGTTGTATAAATACATTGAAATTTGTTATAAGATTGACGAAACGAATTTCCTTCGGAAAAAATAAAACACTTGTTTCCAGGCAGGGGTACATTCAGATCGCATATTTTTGGTAGGGGCTAGAGCAAAAAGATGAAAAAATAAAAAATTTCAGGATTTTTTGCACTTTTATGGCAAAATGATGTATTTTAGAGACATAACCTATCAAGTTGTATAGTCCAAAAATTTGGAGAGGGGGCTTTTGGCCCCCTAAACTTTACTTAAATATGCCACTGCATCCAGGCATTCAAACATTTCATGTAACGTTATTACTTAGGTACTCATATAAAATTAAAATTACAGGTTCTCCTATTTTTCCATTTCGTTTTACAAACCCAGCTACTAACCAACCGAGATTAATAAGATTTTTTTAAATGAGTAGCAGCTTGGCCATGAAATTATTTTAATCCAATTCCTGCATCTCATGCACTATTATAGTAGTAAGGGAATTTGAGAAACTGCTGTATCTACAAGGTAACTAAGTATCTACTGCAGGTGACAAATGCAAGAAAAAACAATATACTTACCTTCAATTTATTAATTTTACAAATTATGTCCTTTTATGTTGACACGACATGGCTTAGTACTTCAAAATACTCTTCATACTTCAAATATGCAACTGATTCTTTCAACCTAAAAATTAAAAACTTTATTGTGTAGATATCAAACAACGAACTTGTTGATATAATGAAGTTCTATGGTTGTCACAAAAAACAATATTTTAATTCTGACTGAAAGTAAGTGTGCATTAGGATTGATTTAATGAACAACTTATTTACAGTAGTTGTAAATATTATTTTTATGTAATTACTCTGTAATAATTGTCAATTAAAAAATGATTATCAATTACCAGAATAAAAAACGAGTTATGTTAACTGTAGCTTATTGCAAGCATGGCATGCAATATTATGCAGCATTAAATGCAATGTAAACTTCGTTAGAAATCTAAACAACCTACCTGTTGACTTAGTCATGAAACTGACAATGAGATAGGAGAACTGAGAAAAATATGGTAATTAATGTTTGAAGAGCATGTAAATACTGATTCTTGTTCTACAGAATACAAACTGACATTCAGGCAATAACGCCTATTTATAAGCTAATGCTCATTTAAAAGCACTCTTACTGGGTTACATTTATGATTATTTCTTGCATACATTAATATATATTTATAGATTGTAGATTATAGATTATAGATGATGTGGCCTGTTCACCCTTCTATAGCTCACAAGCAAGTTTAAGCAAACATATTGTAAGCATTTAATGAGCTTCATAGTGATAGCATTATTTAACTAATGTGAACACAACAGTAAGACTAATATTACTAATACTAATAATACGGTATAGTATAGTTAAGTGACATCATGGCGGTGATGTGATCTGGAACCCTGGAAGTGTTGTAACAACCAACCATTCCATTTGGATGACTATTGAATATATAATAGTTACATTCCATAATAAGTTAAGTCATCGCTTCAAACGGTTGTTGACTTGTTGAGCCTTAATTCGTATCGGTAATATGAGTAATTCTGTACCCCAATAATGCATAGGTTTATTGAGTTAAACAGTTAAATTAAAATAATAGTGTAAAGAATAATATCTAACGAAAATAGAATACACCCATACACCTTTGTCTATACGAAACGTAACAAAAAATGTGCACATCTATAGTAAAATTGTAAGCAGCTGCTTTCCATAAAAGTTTAAATTATATTTTATTAACTTGC